>JAFIDM010021382.1:0-30776 GCA_023159025.1 Thereuonema tuberculata
TTTAAAAGGAACAACAACAGTGATCTTTCTTTTCTTTCACCTGGCATAATAGGTCAGGGTGCGAGAACCTTTTGTTTGTTTCTGTGCAGTTTTAATTCATTAAAATATTATATTTCTCTTTGCTTGTTTATTCCAGTTTCAATGAATGATCATTTTTTTATTCCTTTTAGAATTTTTTGCTTGAGAATTTTCCCTTAGCTTTAGTAATAAATAAACAATCGATAACTAACTGATTTTTTCTAACAACTTCCGGGCCGTCATCCCATATCTTTTTTGTAATAAAGCTAGGCCATCCCCCGTATACACGCGCTTGTTTTTCTATATCACATAGAATTTGTTTAAGTAAGAATGTTATATTTAAAATATTACAACGTTTCGGCAATTATAGTTTAATTGTCATTTTCGAATTACAAATAAATAGACGGATCGGAAATAAATAAAAAATCTTGAGATTCAAAAAAAAAAAAGATTGAATACATTCATTATTGATGGGGGGAAGGAAACATAAGTCAAAAAACAATATAAAGCGAATTGTAGTCCCCTTGGTCTAATGAATAAGACGTCTGACTTCGGATCAGAAAGTTGCAGGTTGGATTCCTGTCGCCGACGTTTCATTGTAAAAATTATTTCTATTTTTCATTCTTAAAGCTAATTGCGCCGGACAGATAGACAGAGAAATAAAAGATTTTAGTAATGTAGAGTCGCTTTTCGTTAAAGAAAAAAAAATTAAAAATCATGTGATAAAAAGTAGAATTATCTGAGTTTACAGAAGGCTGCAGCTATTAAAAATTTAAAAATAATACAATGACGTAAAGGAGACCTGAAAAAAACTAAAAAAAGAGATTCATCCTCACTCCACGTATGAAGTATCTTTAGTTGAGAATTAACACAAAATATCACCAAAAATGTTCAAAATCTGCTCAACAACTCAAAAAAGATCAAAATTTGCATTGTATGTACATATAATAAAAACCATACTTTTTTAATCAGCATAACGAATTTACTTCAACTTAAAACTGAAAACAAGTAAAGCAGGACCCAGTTTAGATCTAAAAATTTTAGATGTTAACTACTAATAAAACAAATATATTCCTTCCATTTTCATCTATATGTTTAAAAATTTATTCTTCAATGATATTTCGCGGAAAACTATCGTTCCGCTTTTTTAAGTCTTTCGCAAAATAAAATAACAATAATATATAACGAAGAACTTTATTGTAATATTAACACTAAAAAAATATGTAAAAATGCGTCATTAAATTTGACTACTTATCCGATCAAACAATTCCCGTCTAGCTCTTAAGTCTTTAACCGAATAAAAATATAAATTAGAAAACCTAAAACAAGACGAGAATTCCAAAATGTGACCAAATATATCCTTGTTTGACTACAATTTCGTAAAGAAAAATAAAAAGAGAAGTCAGAATATGATAAAATATAAAATTTGTAAATGACCATGGCTGGGAACAACTTTCAAGTAGAAATCAAGATCAGAGGAAAAAAGAAAAAAAATATCTTAAAAAAAAAAAAAAACCATTATAATGATAAATATTAGTTAAGAAGGAAGTAGTTGGGTTTTTCCTAATCTATTTTATTATCTTCCCTATCATCATTTTTGTTTAAAGGAAGATAAAGTCATGCAATATTGACTTTCAAGGCTTATTTCCATTATGTAACGCTACTATTTCTGTAGTTTAAATTCGGATTCTAAAACTCACTTTCAGACTGTCATTATTTAAATAAAAGAGTAAAAATTACTCCATAAAAGTTCAAAACTGAATATCACATTATTTGATTTTAAATTACTGAAAAGACAGAAGTATTGTTTTGAAGTATTATTGAAGAAATGTAACCGTGTTATACCGTAATAAACTAAATTTATATTGCAAAGAGGACTCATTACATCCTAAGTAAAAGTTTGACTGTAAATGAAAAAAAAAATCGATATAGAAGTTAATTATTTAACCAGGATTTTCAGTTGGTACAATTTCGTCATTGATATCGCCTAAATCTACAATTATTATTGTACGATATAATTATGTAACCATTTTCCCACAAAGGCTCAAATTTTGTTATAAAACGGCGGTTTTACATTTGTACTCCTATGTAATTTTCTTTGAATTTTTTTATAAAACCAATAGTTTAACAAACATTGGTTTGTTATAAGCATTGGTTTTTCAAAAATTAAAAATAATTTTGGTTTAAGAACACATGAATCTACTTATTCAAAACTTTTTTGTCAGTTGAAGTTGGAAAACAATGATAGCAATAGTATTAAAGGTATAAAAAATAAATTAATTTCTGATGTTAAACACAACAATATTATAAGAAATTTCTAATTTAATCTAAATTAATTAAATTAATTTTTATGGACACATTAAATTTCCAGCCCCTATAATACTATAAGAGTAATTTTATAATTATATCTAATAGGAATGGTTAACATTTAAAAAAATAAAGAAAATAATGAAAAAAAAATATATATTTCCGTCTTATCGTTATTGTGGACCGATCTTAAAAGTAATATTGGATTTAATTATCTTTTAACATGACGGCTTACACAAGATTGTGTAGAAAATTTATTTTTTTATTTTTATTTATTTTTATTTATTTTTGAAATATTTGTACTATACGACGAAATATCATATTTATATTTCTTATTTTTATTCATTTACTAAATTCCTATTCCTCTTGTTGTGTCTAGGTCAATATTTATAAATATCAACTTCTTTATATACTATTTAGCAGCATGCCTATGTATTGAAATTTGATTTTGTCAGGACTTGCCACTAAGTGGCGCTGTGGTCAAGTTGTCTCCCATGTTAACATGGAGAAAGGCAGAAGAGTCGAGTATTCCCCTGTATGGTATTTGGCTATGATCACTGAATTTCCTTTGATCAATGGTTGGTATCGCTTGCCGGCTTCAGGATTGCGGCATTGGTCTTTCAAGATGATTGATAGCCGTAGACGGCTATTGGGATGTGTGCCTGTATTTAACGTTCATCGGTCTCCTTTCCCTATAAAGATCGCTGCCAACTGAACGAACTATTATATCGAGAAAGAGTTGCATTTCGGCAACTCGAAACACGTATAATTTTTAATGTGTTTTTTAAAGTTTTTCAATTTTATATTTTTAATCTTGTGTGTTTGCATTTTTTAAAAATAGATTCTTTACACTTGTGTAAATAAAGAAATATCTAAAATTATTATTTAGCAAACATTCTGCTTTTCTTAACCAAATAATTTTCAGTGAACAATAGATAATTGGTTAAAACTGTAGTTAATTAAAATTAATTGAAAAGAAACAATTTTTTAAATCTTTTAATTACTTTTTCTTTTAATAAATCTTTTTAATTAATCTAACTGTAATCTGTAAAATTTGTATTTTATTTTTAAAAAAATATATCATTTCTTTATTTGACAATAATGTAAAAATAAAGCATGTAACAGTTATTTCACAAAATCATATTAATTCAATTTTACATTTTTCTTCATTTATGTTCAACTCTTTCTAGAGCAAACGCAGCAATTGTCTTCCTCCATTAAGGAAGCACCCAATTATTTATGATTTCTGAAATAGAAAAAAAACATTAAAAAAAGTGCAGATGAAAATTACATAAAATATTTGATTACAAATTTTAAATTACAGAGTTAATATTTACTCTTTGTAGGAGAGTTGTGTCGGACTACTATATCGGTTTCCACTTGAGAGATTAAACATTCGCAGAGTTTTGCCACTTACTGCCATTCGAAGGTATGAATATTGAATTCAAACTTGTTTACAGAATTATACTTAAGTAAAAAGCAACAATAATATTTTACGTGTGAATATGGAGTGAGTCAAACACCAGTGCAATGAGATATTTTAGTCCAAGAAAGTGCTTCATGGACAAATTCTTAATAACTTTCTAAAATCTCCATTCACTATTCAGTTATATATGATATAGTCATAATTATATTTTTGAGATCTAGAAATAGTTTAAGCCTTTTGCTACTCCAGATATTTTATAATACGTAGTGAAAACTGTAGAACAGTTGGATCTAGAATTAACATTACCAGTTTAATCTGTTTTTATAATCTATATAGTTGTGTGCATCGAATATATGAAGCTACGCTATAGCTTGCAATAGATGAAGCAATATTTCACCATATCGATGATTGCGGTAATGATTAAAGTTGTGGGTTGGTTGAATGTACCAGACCTGTTCAATTGGAAACAAATAAGTGTGGCTGAGCAAGATGAATTTTGTTATTTGTTGTGAATTTTGTAAATTACAAATAAGTTTTTATTTTTTGTTTTTTTTTTCCTTCCCTCAATTTATTTTTTTTTTCATGTGTAAAATAGTAAAGATCATATATGTGAAATTATTGTAAGGTTTTTATTCAATAGCGTTTTAGTTTGGACTTTGTGGAAATCGGCTAACAGATGTCGCATCATACATCTCCCATGGCGTCGGTTGCTTAGCAACGATTAGTGCAGTCGTTTTGGAGCTTTCCAAGGAGAAGCATCACAAAATAATGGGTCCTGTCAGCTATCCCTCGGAGTGAAGGTAAATTCGAATGGAAACAAACATTCGATTTTGCACCATTTTGTTTTGGGGCGATTATCAATTGCCTAGCGTTTAAAAGAATGCCGATAATCATTTGAAAGCCGTGGAGAATTTCAACCAACAAGTTTTTCCTTCAGAGAAGCGATGAGTTACGAGATGGTTGTTAAGGAAAATTGGGCACACGAATTCCGATCAAACCCAGAAGCATATCAGATTTCATAGCAAGGATTTGAAGTCTGTGTAGTTCCCAGTCCATAAGACAAATTCAGAGAATTTGTGTTTGCGGGGAAATCCTGAAAAGATAGCATTTACCCTAGGATACGATGGATAGGCCTAAGTGAATGGAACGTCGTCTTCCAAGTTACCGATGAGGCGTTATCTCCGCATGAGTTTCAACGTAATTTGAAGATAAGGTAGGAACTATCCTTTGTGTTTATGTCAAGGCATTTTTCCGAGAAGACTTCGAAAGAAAGAAGTAATTTATTCTGTTGAAGAGAAGAATTCGAGAACTCTGTCTACGAACTCATAGTACTAAATTCTCGTGTTCGAGATAGAACCAATATATTTAGATGTAGTTTAAAAATCATTTGATGTATCTAGATTATTGATTCAGAAATTTCTATTAAGAGTTTAGAAAGTTAATATTGTTTCGAGAATTTAAGAGAATAGGAATTATTCAATTTTAGTTTGATAAATTTTAGTAACCAGGGGTTACTAAATTTAAGTTATTCCAAGTGTGTGATTAATGCAAGTTAGGTTAATCATTTAGTGATACAGGTTTAAATTGTTCTCAAATGGAAATATGAGTCATTAATATATCTTGAATAAGAATAAGATATTAAATGTTATTGTAAAGTTTTCATTTCCATGATATTCGAGATAATTTCAGTTAGAATTTATGATGTTGTACTTAATTTATGATGACTGAATTGAAAGACTATTTTCAGTAGTTTTAATAATTCTTAATGCTTGAGCTGTAAAATAATTGTTTTATTTATTGAACATATTTTAGCTTAAATACGTAAATAAATGCATTAGAATATCATTTAAGATTCTAGCTAATTGTTACCTGTGTTAAATATTGCTTGATGAATATAAAGTTTTTCCATGTTCTAGTATTTGAGTGTCATTTGGTAAATTCTAATAATACTCTGCCAAATCATTTTAATTTCTCTTTACTGTTGTGATGGGTACTTTTCAGATTCTTTACTGACATTATAGATTAGAACAACAGTAACATTATTAAACATTTATTTCCGGATACTGGATTCCTGAGTAGGTATAACTGGAAAATAATATCAGGAAAATGTGTTTGTGTGAAGTATGAAAGGAACTCTTTTAAATGGATGGACAAACTAACAACTTTCCTATATTGCAGAAGACCCCAGGAGATATCACAATTGAAAATATTCTATATCAGTTGATTTCAAGGACATTGCTGTATCGATTGTGTGTCGTTCAAGAATGTTACCAGACCTATGTTACGTAACTACGAATCTGTTTCTCAAGACGAAATAATCAGAATTTGATACTATTCTAAAGTGTCCAGTTTGGGCTTACTTTGAAAATAGCTTCATTCCAAGTATAGTTAACTAGTGTATACTTATTGTATATAGTTAGTAGCAAATACCACAATCATCTAAATGCTGGAATCGAGAATGTAATAGTAAAAAATCAAATAGTTTTTCCATGAAATTAAAAAAAAAGCTATTTACAAATAAATATATTTTTTGCTTAAATCTAGACAAGTAAGACAATGGATAGTCTATTAAGATGTATTTTTGTTTTGTACAATTGAAATTTATGATTAATTGTTACGGTGTAATTTCACTTTTCTAGTGCGGCTTCACTAAAATTTATTTTATTATGCAACATTAGCATAAGAAAAGTAGAATTTAGAATTTTTTTAATATTTTGTAAGTAAAGGATTTGTAAAAAAGAAATACTTACTCCTTGAGTGATATTGAAAGATTCCTTCATTTCAGAAGTTGCTATACCGTTCGCCTTAATCTGTTCATAATACAAGATTAGATTAAATAAATGTATGATTTTCTTAAAAAATATATAATATAAAAACAAAATCTTAATATATAAAAATGAATGTTTCTTTGTTTGTTTGTCCCGTATGCATTCCTGTACCATTCATCAGATTCCGATAAAACTTTGGTAAGTTGTTGTGCGCACGCCCGCGAAAGTTTCTGAATTAGTAGAACCATTTTACAATATCTGGTGCGGGAGTCGTTTCAACAAATGAGTGTATTTCCGGTTTCATCGTTTCCAGTTTCTTGTGCGACTCGCATTTGCAATGACCGTCAACAAAGCACAGGGGCAACCGCTACAAGTGTGTGGACTAAATTTGGGAAATCCATGCTTCACACATGGAGAACTGTATGTGGCCTGTTCACGCGTCGGAAAAGCTTCTGGTTTATTCGTGTATGCACCAGACGGAAAAACAAAAATATTGTGTATTCTAAAGCACTTTAATAAACAGAATTAAAACAAACACTTTCTTTCTTTAAGTGGTATTGCAATGCATGCCGGGTACAGCTAGTACAGCTAGTATAATGTAAAATTTATAATAAAAATATTATTATATAATCTAATTTAATCTATATGTAAAGTTCAATAACTGAAATTCAGAAAACACTGATTTATGTCATTTAATAGTTTTGATGATTGTATAATCTTTTGATATACAGTAGACACCGCTTAATGTGATCACATCGGGCCGATCCGATTTGATAACTGTAACAGATTGATTATAATAAACGAAAAATATAAATTAAAAAAGGGCAGCATAAACTGTAGCAGCAAATATTTACTTAACATAATGAAATTACATGCATGAAATAAAAAAGTGAAATTGATAAACAAAAAATAGTACAAATGTGTCAAGGAACAAAGAAATCATCAATTGTTAATTGCCTAGTCTGCTTACGGAGTAAGTCATTAATAATCTGTTAAATCAGTCGAAGTTTCTAGGTTCTCGTCGATGTCCATCCAAGCTTCGAAATGTTGAGCAGTCATGTCGGGGGAGCACTGATAATTTTCTCCAATTCTTCCACAAGTGCATAGGCGTTTTCTTCTGGTTGTAAGAATCCTCCATGACCAAGATGTTCCATGAACTTCGCCGGACATCGCTCATCGAAAATTGGCTTAAAATTTAATAACATTAAGCGATGTAGCGATCACATTAAGCGATCATTTTTTCGTTAATTCGAATATGTCTGTTCGGGACCGGAGGTTATTGATAATATTAAATGAATGATAACATTAACCGTGATTACATTAAGCAGAGTCTACTGTATTCAAGAAACATAGTAAAACAAATAAGATTGGCAGAATTTATTGTTTTACGTTTATTAAGAAACATTAGATGCTTCTAAAAAAATGGCAACTTTATCCCAAATATATCTTTGCTACATGTAATCTGTGTATTAATGTAATCTAATGATAATGCAAAAATCGTGTCCTCGAACCAGATAATAAAAACTAAAAGACTGATGGAAATTCTTTGCTGTTAAACAATATGTAAAAACTACTTCAATAATAATGGATATACTTCAAATATTAATAAAACTTAAAGGTTAAGTCATTTGTAATTTGAGCATTTAGTTAGTCTATTATGATGAAGGGTTAATATCTAGTAATTAAGTTAGATCTTAATGAGTACGATTTCTAGTAAAATGAAGTCGATTCGAATCATAATTTAATTAGTCTTTTAATTATATCGGTAGGTCGTCATTTTTATCAGTAACCGGAAAGTAACTAAATCAATAAAGCCGAAATAAAAAAAATCCCGATAGTAATTAAATATATTAAAACTTTAAAAGGTTATTTCACTGTGTTCCATCGTTCAAGAAGCAAACGAATGATATTCAACTGTAATAGTATACTAAAACGTTGAAAATTTCCTTGTCGACCCGAGAAAAATAAGAAACATTTATTTTCGAGCAGTTTTTATTCGAGAAGTTATAGAAAAAAAATCTATAGTGATTTTTCTTTTATTTCATAATGATCAATAGGAATTCTGACTTATCATTTTGGATCCTTGCTAAGTTTAAAACTTAAATTTAAAAGTAAGGATATACCCAATTTGCTCTTGGAATTAAAGAATAGAACAAAATCTAAAAAGTATGATCATTTGCAGAGTTCAAAACAAATAGAGGATGTTGCGAAAATAATAGGAAGGGACAATCAATATCACCATTTTTCAGTGTTTTATCAACGAACAATGTAGAATAGGCACTTACAAGAAGAATTAAAGCCATCGGAATATGCAAATAAACAGAACATGTTCATTATCATGGGGTAATACTATTCGACGACAGATTGGAATGAAAATGTATTAAGCCGGCCGACACGTGTCAATATTCTTCAGTATTGACGGTCGATATTGATTAAAATTGATATTGACAGTTGATATCACGCGCGAACACACAGTTTTTTCTAATCGAGTATTGACCTGATTATTGATGCTTACGGCGCTTGTCCTTCACTAGGGACTCAGTGAGAACGCCTTATAAACTCACCACACGAGCAGAGTATAGCTGCACTGGGGACAATATTCCCAGCGATTGTACGACATCGGTTTTATACAATTTAGTTGCGAATAAAATGGAGCTATTCCGGTGTGCTTACTTGCGTTTAAGCCTAACTTGTTAGGAACGTACAGAATCGCTCTAGTATTAAACGCCTTTACCTCTGTAGAAATCAATGAGAAGTCTTTCATGATCAATTGACCAAATGTTGTTGTTTGGATTATCTTTTTTTGGCCGACCCATTTTGCTGATTTTACGCCTTTTTTCTCAAACAAAATGCTCGGAGTGCGTTTCCTATCTTAAAAGAGGCGCCTTGCTATTACGTCCCCATCGTCACGTGATTTCATCCGTTCATGTGATTCGCTCGCGCACCATCAATACTTCTCGACAACTGAAATTGATCCTTTTTTTTGTATCAATATCAATTTTCTTGAAATGGTCAATATTGGTCAATATTGATCATTTTTATTGATGGAAACGGTTGATATCAATAAAATTGACCATCAATACTGAAGGGGAAGAGCTGATAGGGGTCTTCACAGCTCTCTGGCCAGAAAATATTGTCAACAAATATTTGGCCTAGTGACTGGAAAAGGTCAATTTTCCTCCAAATCCCGAAGAAGGGGAACAGAAAGGATTGCTCAAATTATAGAACAATCTCATTAATCCCGCATGCTAGCAAGATTTTATTGAAGATTTTGCAAAAGAGGATTGAACCATATCTTGAAAGAGAGTTGGCTTGCGAACAGGCTGGTTTCAGGAGAGGGAGGAGAACACGTGATCAGATAGCAATCATCAGATGGATTATGGAGAAGGCGAGAGAATTTAAAAAAGATATCTATCTATGTTTCATTGACTACACCAAGGCGTTTGACTGCGTGGACCACTCACTCCTGTGGAAATACCTCAGATTTCTGGGGATACCAGAACATTATATTGTTTTGCTCCAAAACCTATACAAAGACCAAGAAGCAGCAGTGAGAACAGCTTTTGGAAACACCGAGTGGTTTAAAATTGGTAAAGGAGTGAGGCAGGGATGCGTGCTTTCCCCTTACTTATTTAACCTTTATACAGAATACATTATGAGAGCCGCCAATCTTGAAGAGCATGAAGAAGGTTTTAGATTGGGTGGCATAAATAATTTAAGATATCCCGACGATACTACTTTGATAGCAGAAACAGAGGAAGACTTGAGGTGCTTGATCCAAAAGGTCATGAAGGAAAGTGAATTGGCTGGCCTATATTTAAATCTCAAGGAAACTAAGATCATGACTTCGGGAATATCAAATGGATTCAAATTAAATGATCATGAAACTATTGAAGTGGTGGACTCAACTATTTTCTTGGGATCCCAGATAGACAATGATGGGAGATGTGAGAAGGAAATTCACCGAAGATGTGTTTTGGGAAAGCAAGCTATGAAGGGCCTCGAAAGGGTCATTAAAGATCCTGGTATTTCAACAGAAACGAAAATCCGAATCGTGAAGACAATGGTGTTCCCTGTGGTGATGTACGGATGTGAGGGATGGACCCTTAGAAAGAGTGAGAGAAGAAGAATTGATGCATTTGAGCTATGGTGCTGGAGAAGAGTGCTTCGGATTCCATGGACTGCTTTTAGAACTAATCACTCAGTAATTGAGGAAATCCAGCCTGGTTGCTCTCTCGAGGGTAGGATTATGAGACAGAAACTAAGGTACTTTGGTCACATTATGAGGTCAAAAAATGGTTTGGAAAAGACAATAATGCTGGCGAGAGTTGAAGGAACAAGAAGAAGAGGAAGACCACGTAGAAGATGGATGGATGATATAGTGGAGTCATCTGATCTGTGTCTTCAGGAGTTGAAAGAAAGGGTGCTTGATAGAACTGCTTGGAGATCCTTTGTCCATAGAGTCACCATAAGTCGTCTTCGACTTGACGGAACATAACAACTGAAGAAAATTGACACGTGTTCGGCCAGCATAACAGGATTTTGGTTGACGATATTAAAAGGAAAAAGAAAAATAATAAAAAAAGACTAAATTCATTCAATGAGCTAAACGACGGAAATATCGTTACAACTAAATGCCTTGTGCAGTGGAATGACAGCTGACATCTGGAATACTCTGCGCCCATAAATTAATGTTAAGATGGTGATTCATTTTATGTCTAATCTCCTGCTTTAAATCAAGGATAATCAAATCTTTAAACCATTATATTTTTTATGTTTGGATGCAGTCGTTAAATTAAATGATGAACATAATCAGGGTAATTCTAAAATAATAAATATAATGGGCAAATAAAATGGATTAAAAAATAAAATAGATTATAGAAATATAGGTGTGCAATCCTCAAGTTGCATTTGGGTCGATCCCGTATGAGGAGAAAGAGTGAAATATAACAAAAAGAAAGCAAAGTGTCAGGGTCTCTTTGTAAACACACTAACCCACCATGTAAAAAAAAAATATACACATTATTTACCATCTATTTATTCATTATCTATTCTTTTATATTCATTATCTGTCTCTTATCTATTGGAATAAAGTTTAGACACTGGAATCATGCGATCTCACCTAGAACAAAACTGCAGATGACAGTAAGAAACAGGAGTAAATAACTAATAAAATAAACTAATAAAAAACAAAACAAAGTAAACCACTAGTCCCACTGCGGTGATCCACGTTTAGTTTAAAATCATCAGGTTAAAACAACTCATTTCATTACAACACACATTCTTTATAATGTGATATTTGAAACAGTAAGAATACTTTGTCTTATCTTTTTTCTGGGAATGAAATGCATAGTTTTGATAGGTAAATATATTTAGGAAATAGTTTGGGAGTGAACTAGTTCTTCAATTTTTATTCCTGAGGAAATGCTGGCAATCATAGCTATTGAAAAATGTCTTAAATTGAAATGTTCTTTATAAAATTCCTTTTTGAAAACTCACCTGTGCCTTGTTCTGATCACCCGTTACAACATCGCGCTGAAATGAAAATTAAATTGGGAAATTCATTAAATAATGAAAGGCAATGAAAGATTATATTCAATTTTTTAAAACTGTGTTACCGGATTACGGTTGACGATATTAAAAGGAAAATAAAAAAAAATAGAAATATAATAAAAAAAGACTACATTCATTCTAATGAGTTAAACATGACGGGAATATCGTGACAACTAAATGCCTTGCACAGTGGAATGATAGCTAAGATATAGAATACGCTGTGCCATTCAATTAATGTTACCATGGTGAAAGATTCAGCTAATAGGGATAATCTCCCTCTCTAAATCAAGATTAACCAAATATTTAAACCAATAATTTCTTTTTTATATATTTGGATGAAGTATTTAAATTAAATGATGAATATAACCAGGAAAAATCCGTTTTTGAGTAGACTAGCTCACTGTTAAAATCTTATAAAAGCAGGTTAAGATTGAAGATATATAAAAGTGACTAATGCTACGACGCTGTTGGATTATTAGAAATTAGGCATTTTTGTTTGGGTTAAGAACTAAAGGCGCTTCTGTTATGACCTTTCTGATGGCTTTTTCTAAGTTTTTTAAAAAAAAAACAATTCTTACAAAATTTACAGTTTTAAGTGTTGAAAATATGATTGTACAGTACATTTCTATATGGCTTGGGAATGAAAAAAATTTCATATTTCTTGCTACTGTAGATTTTGAATAAAATGAATCGAAAGGTCAGCATGTGAATAGACTCACTTCGCTCGTCTAAATAAGGGTTTATTATATAATATTTAATAAAATTGACAAAAAATGGAATATAAAATAAAATAGGTTATGAAATTTTGGGTACGCAATTCTCAAGTTGTGTTTGGGTTGATCCCGTGCAAGGAGAAAGAATGAAATATACTAAATAGAATGTAAAAAAAGCACACGCAAAACAATCTTTATACGCTCAAAACATTATTAACTGTCTGTTAAATGATTTATTGGAATAAAGTTTAGACACTGAAATATTGCAATCTCACTTAGAAAACAACTGCAGATGACAATAACAATGAGCAATATCAGAAATAAATAATAAAATAATAAAAATAACTAATAAAATAAACTAATAAAAAAAATAACCAAAATAAGCTAATAAAAAAAATAACCAAAATAAGCTAATAAAAAAAATAACCAAAATAAACCACTAGACCCACAGCGGTGGCCCATGTTTAATTTAAAATCGTCTGGTTAAAACAACTCATTTCTTTACAACACTTATTCTGTATATTCGTTCTAACGTGATAGTGTAAACAATAAGAAAACTTTGTCTTATGTTTTTTTCTGGGATTAAATGCAAATTCTTGAAAGGTAACTGTATTTAAGAAATACATTGGGAGTGAACTAGTTCTTCAATATTTATTCTTGAAGAAATCCTGATAATCACACCTAATGAAAAGTGTTCTAATTTGAAACATTCTTTATAAAATTCTTTTTTCGAAACTCACCTGTGGCGTGTTCTGAGTTCCCATTACAATATTGCCCTGAATTGAAATTTAAATTGGGAAATTCATTGAACAATGAAAGGCAAGGAAAGATTATTTTTAATTTTTTCAAATTCATTCTTTTAAAATTTGAATAACTATAGCCTATTTAACTAAGCATTTCATAAATAAATAGAAATTCTAAGATTATAAGTCTGACTGTAATCATTTAGGTGAAATTACTAATAAGTTGCAAACATTTATTATTTTAGTTTTTTGTTTATGAGGAGAATCCGAAAGAATAGTGCTTGGTGATGTATAATTTATTTAAAATATACAGAGAGAAGAAAAGTATTTCCCTCTTGGAAATCCCAAAATTAATGTAATTCATGTACTAAAAGATATTTAGAAAATGTTAAATTTTATTATAATTTCTCTTTTTAATCTGATACTATTTCTATGTATTTCAGGACATAGTATCGAGATAAAAAGAGAAATTATAAAAAAACTGTATGAGAAGAATAACAAATAACACTATGAACAAAGATTTAGGGAACGAAAAAATAAAACTTAAAAATATAACATTAACGAATATCCTTTGAGGTTCATAAATAAATGTATTAGGGATTTTTTTGAAATGCAAAAAGCAAGAACCAAAAAAGAAGGAACATGAAAGAAATTATAATAGAATAATAATAGTGCCAAAGTGCACGGGCAGAACCCTAACGTATCAGATATCAGAAACAATTAAATACAGATAAGAATTACATCACTGAAGAAATATATACCGGTATAGTATTTAATGGAATTGATAATATTGAAATAAATGAATTGACCGATGCACTTAGTAATTCGAAAAATAAAAAAGCAACAGGAACATACAATAACAAAATGGAATTTATAAAATATTCTTCTTTGTATATTAAAAAGTAGACTTCTTCGTATCCATGTATCTACCGGAAAACCAAATCCCAAAATTATGAATGTCTGGACTAACAACATCTATTTTCAAAAAAAAATCAATTTCCTAATTATAGAAGAATACATTTGTTAAATGTAATGCAAAATCTATGCAAAGATAATAAAATAATCGATTATCAAGAATTGCAAAAATTAAAGTATCAAAAGAGCAATACGGTTTTAAAAAATGGAAGGTATTTTACAACAAAACTAATAGAAATAAAGCAAGAATATAATTCACTTTATTGATTATGAGAAAGCTTTCAACCGAGTAGATAGGAATCTTCTTTGTTCATTTTTATGTAATAAAGAACGTTATTAATAACTTAAAATTATTATATAAAAGACAGTGACATCTATATAAACATTAATGGAAATTTTTCAGATAAAACACAAATTACCAATCAAGGATTAAAACAAGGCTGTAAGATTCACCAACTTCCTCTAACCTATGTACAGTCTCTTTGAAGAATGGATAAAAGAATAAGTACTATTGGCATTTCATTAGACAGTGAATGTATTTTACAACTATTCGCTTTGCAGATGATCATCTGTTGATTATTTATAATTTAATACGAAAAATTTGAATCAACAAAACTAAATTAATAATTTTCAGTGGAAGAAATCATCTGCGGGATGATATAACTATTGAAAATAACTCATTAGTTAAAATAAATGAAGTCTCAAAGTTCAAATAGTTGGAATACACTTACCAAAAAAAAATCATAATTTCAACGTACTGTATGTAAGATACAACCATAAGATCTTTTAGCATTAAAAGTAGAAAGGATAGACAAATCAAGTTACAATATACAAAATAATGGCCAAGCCAACTCTTCTATACTGTTCCGAAAGATGGACTATGAAAAGTTAAGATCCTCAAAACATCCAAACTCTAGAAACGAAATTTTTAAGACATGTAATAGAAAGCGTAATGGAGAAATTAGAAATAAACTTACAGTTAAAGAATTATATAATAAAAAATCGATAAACGGAGACAGAAATGAAAAGACCTTGTATTTAGAATGGAGAAACCATATCAACCCACCGTTGTCCTTAAATTATAACCGAAAGACAAGTGGCATCGAGGCAGACCAATGAAACGATGGACTGAGCAAGTTTAATAATAACTGGAGCAGGAACAGATCCCTAAGGAACCAATGCATGACATTGATATTGATGATGATGATTATAATGGTAATTCTGCTGTGAGTGCAGTCCTATTCTGTGCAAGCCATCTTCTACTTTTAATTTTCTTTGAAGTTTTTAAGGAAATAAAGATGAAAAATGAAAAATCTAAAATTTAGAACTGAACTGATTAGCACTTTTACATTTTATTTCATATTTACTCACAAATAATGTTTTATTTATAAAATGAAGTTCAGGCCTTTTATCAGTTGTTTTGACAAATAGAGACGCTACAAAATTCTTCTTCGATCATTTAACTTCCTTCTTTTCTTAAGGTGAGACTCAAATGAATTGGTTGTTTTTCTGTAAATGCCCATTAAGACAAATAATAAAGAACAAACGACTACATAATAGCTACAAAACATAAAAAAAAGTTAAATAAAATGGTGGAAAGAGAGACACGTTTCCTTTCCTAATTCCACCATATTCTGGCTTAAAATTTTTGTCTTTTATTTCTCTTACCTTCTTGAGAATACAAAAAAAAATTGAGCCGAAGCTCTTCAGCAAAACCTTAATAAAACTTTTTTCTTTCTAGATCTCAATGCACTGAATAAGTTGAAATTATTTAAACAGATTATTTCTCTTTTATTAAAATTGGAAAAGACATTAAAATTTGATCTTGTTGAAATTACTTACTGAACGTGATTGTACCATTGCAATGGCCTGTCCTTTATCACTGTGAGCTGTTACATCCCCACTATTATAATTTTTATAGTTTCGATTTTGCTGTAATAACAGAAAAATAATAGGTCAGCAGAATGATAAAAATAATGCTAAAGATATGTATAATAAGCTAATTATATTTAAAAGAATCAAAAAAAAAATTCTACCAAAAAAGTTTACCAACTGAGAACACAGATATGCTCCATCGACGGATATGTAAGAAATAAAAGTGGAAATACAAAAATAAAAATACTATTATAGTATTATACTAAATACTAAGCATCTCTATTTTCGTGGTCACCATAATATTGCATGTTGCTGTTTGTTGTTTAATTGTGGTTCTTTAACTCTCAGAATTCAATCTCCATTATTTTCTTTACATGAGTTTCATGTACAGCCAATATTTTAGAAGAAGCATTTTATTTTTGGATTACATTTATTGAATTTTCAGCTAAAAGTATATAATTTTCTTTTACTTGTTTTATCTTGATTGATGGAACCTGCCTGACTTTCTGTGTTTGTTCAAATCACCATTTGCACCAACAGTATCTGTTACTCCCTCCAAACTCATGGAGTGACTATGTGGACCTACTCTCTACTCTAGTCGGTAGACGACGGAACCATTACTCCTTTTTAACTTTCACAAGGCAAAAGCAATTTCTCAAAACTTCTGAAGTAAAAGCACCTAACACTTTTTTCATTGCCGTTTGTAGGAGTCGTTTGCAGACTGACATAATGAGGGAATTCCTTTTTTGGGAATTATTATTTTTTTCTTATTAACATTAGAAGATACTTTTGTTAGGCTTTCTTTTATCAATGATTATAATGACTAAATAAAAAAATTAAAAATAGTTAGAAAAAATATCTTCTGAGATTCCGAATTATGGAGAAGATCAACGTATATTTTTAAATGAGTTGAAAATTAACATCATTGTTTGATCCAATTAAATGCAATTCAGAAATAGTTTGCAATTTGTGAATTTCGATATATCGGTAATATACAGCTGACTTCTCAATACTTATCTAATGTTTAAGTTAAGAAAGGATTTCATTAAAATAGTTATTGAAAATTATAGTTGAAATTATAGAACAAAGTTTCATTTCAGTTTATTTCTGAAATAAAAAAATTAGTCAGAATTATTTACCTCTGATTTTATTCCTCCGAAAAAATCTCTTCCAGCCGTGGTAGCATGCTGAGAGTCCTATATATAATAAAGCAAAAGATTAAAATAATTCTTTTTTTTAATAATAAATTAGCGTTCTTTCTCCCTATTAGTTTTTAAGGAAATTAAAGAACGAATATTTTGCTGTAATCATTACTCACCAATTTGGTTCCACTGACGCTGAAAAGAATATTTTGTTTTGCAGTATATCTAAATATAAAGTTTTTTATCTTTCTAAATTTTGATATGGCGAAACCATTTATAATGAAATGTTTCTAGTAAACGATAAACATAAAATGTTTGAAAACTTTATTACAATTTTAAAAGTAGTAAATTCAGAAATGGTTGAATTCTTATCTT
The DNA here is from genome assembly GCA_023159025.1 of Thereuonema tuberculata. NCBI lineage: Eukaryota > Metazoa > Arthropoda > Chilopoda > Scutigeromorpha > Scutigeridae > Thereuonema > Thereuonema tuberculata. The sequence goes on from JAFIDM010021382.1 coordinate 17,836, forward strand.
CGATTTTAAGTAAGGCTCAAATGAATTGAAAAAGTTAGGAAGATACTGTTATTTCTTATAGGTGGCAGTACATAGTTTAATTACTATCAAAATCTTTATATATAAAATACTAATATTATGATTTTTTTATTACTTTTCATTTAGAAATTTGTAGGCAAACAATAATCTTCAATTTCGATGGGGCCCAAAGCAATTTTTTTTTACTAGTGTCCAGACTATTGTCATATTCCGTCAATTGGTCTCAACAGGTACAAATTTCTGAACTATTCAGCTGAAGAATCCATGGGAGGCAGTTCACCATTGTATTCAGAGAAACAGAAGAAACGACGAATAAGAAAGTCATATTGATGCCGGCTCTGGGATTCTAACACAGGTTTGGACTTATGAGCCTCACGACAGGCCATCGATTTGACCACAAGGCTATGTCTGAAGGATAAACCAATGATATGTTCATTTATTGATTGATCTAAAGAACAAGGTTCCTTAATATTTTTTTTTTGTTTTTAGTTTCAGAATTGTGTCACTTTTGAAACTAAGATTTATATATTAAGTCAAATGAGAAAGATTGATCTTGTTACAAATTTTAACGATAAATATGTTTTTGGCTGACTTCAAATGAATTCATCTTTAATTTTAACTCATTCTACGTCAGCTATCTGCCTCCAATTCTTGTCATATTTGTAATCAACAAAAGTAAAAAAAATCATCTAGTTAGTGCTAAAGAAATTTTTGTTTTGCTGCCCTTAAAATTCAGTGTGTACTGTCGAATCCGATTGTAACATAATAGTTTATTAACGAACTTTTTGGAACTTACCTGTGCATTGAATTGAGGTACTGATCTTCCAGAATTAGTTTTATCAATCTGAAAGAAAATTTGTGAAAATTATACAACTCATAAGACACTTCAATTCACAAGGAGTCAGCTGTCTATGACTTTTTATTACTTGCCAAATGAGATTAAGTAATATTGAACAGATATCTAGCATTGCTGGAAAACATTGCCAATCATTATTTCGTTAAAATTATTTATTAGCGACCCATTTGGGAGCTACTGTGATAGCAATTAAAATCGGTAGCTATTGCGTTTGACCCCCCCCCCCAAAAAAAAAAACAGCACCCGAACGAAAGGTCGGATCGACAAAGGGACTTCACCATCGGGTTCAGAGGCCCAAACACTGTATTAATTGGTATTTTTAGGGACCAACGCCCCTCCATGTTCTAGATATTTGGCATTGTTTTAATTGGATTTCCGCTATTAGTTTAAATGTTAGAAATGCAACCATTTCGTTTCAGGTGTCAGCTGTAGTTTGAAGCTTAAGGTTTCGGACTCATATACGGAAGGTTGTTGGTTCAAACCCAAATACTTTTGTTTTACCTCCTAGTCTTTTTTTCTCAATGTCCGCATTGACTTTTTTTTCTTATTTTTCCCAACTTTTTTTTTATTTTTCCTTAGACATTATTGTAATACATTTTTTCCCTTCCTTCCTTTATCGAATTTGGCCAACTAGGGACTACGGAACTCGCTCAACCTAGCGAAGCTAGTGAAAGTCAAGAGGGAAGACGAGATTCACATCCCATCGAGGATAACCTGAGATAGTAAGTCCCAGGGAAAACGGACGAAACACAGAAGAAGAAAGAAACAGCCATGCCACCACCGGGATTCGAACCCAAGTTCCGACACAACGCCACACGGCAGACCGTCGTCTAGACCGCTCGGCCATGCCGGAACGGCTAACACCAATTTTATTATTATTTTTAATTTTTTTTTATTACTATGGGTCGCCTTAGGCTTTAGCACAAAATGATATTCACTTGTTTTAAATAACAAATTACTTGTTATCATAAGCCGTTTCTAACATCTGAAGGTCTTTCAATGTATGTATTGCTAAAAAAGAAATCTAGTTCTAAATTCTAGTAGATTTCTAAAGAATTTAAAATATTTTTTTATTGCCACCATATTAATATGTACAATGTAATCAGTCACTTCTATTAACATTATTTACAGCATCTTGGCTAAAAAGAATGTTTGACCAATATTTAATTTAAAGATTTGACAATATTGTATGCTGTTCATAACTAAATATTATTTTGAAAACTATAAGAATTTTCCATTATATTAGTGTGGTAAATTACCATTTACAATTGGGCCCTAACATATTTAAAAAAAACAAATATTTAAAAAAAAATCTTCATTACACGTTGCGGGGGTTGAGTTCGGACTCCTTCTTCAGATGACACGAAGGTCGAAGTTGTTCAAATCAGGCTAAAATCCGGCAACACAACTTTCTATCTCAATATTATATACAAATTTATTATGAACATGGAAAAGATTTCACTTGTGAGTCTCATATAGATAGTATAGTATCTGTAGTATTTTTTGAAGAAAAGAGACTCAGAGTCAAAATTCATTATAAGTTGATATATATTGTATTAATTGATACTAGAGCTTTGAATGCTCTTACTAAAGTTCCGTTATTATTCAAGCAAAACTGGTGATACTCATGTACTTAAGGATGATCGGATGTTCTTTACAATCAATCTTGAAAAAACAGGAAGGTAATTTAACACCAAACATTCGGAAAACTGGATTTTTTGGGGGGAGTTTTTTTTAGAGAATGGTTCTAAACAGACAGAAAGAAGTGCTGAAGTTTGGCAATCTTACATCTCCTCCATCTTATCTTAACTAAGATAATTTTGAATCTGAAAGAGCAATTTTGAATCAGTGCGGATGTGATAGGAAGATATAAAGGAAAAAAAAATAGTAGTTTATAACTTTAAACTTAAACATGTAGAGGGTCCAGAAAAATCCCCTTCAACCAAAAGTTATTTCTTTCTGTAAATAAAGCGTCAATCAAAAGAGCTACGAGTAAAATTACCTTCTTTTCAGCTTCTGAATAATGATGTACCAAAATTGACACTTGAACTAAAATATACAGAATTCGATACTGCTGTTCTTCATTAAGTTTCATCTTCTTTAATAAACTTTAATAAAAATGATATTTAAATAAAGAAACGAAAACTTACTACTTCTTTTGCTATTATTTCTCCGGAGCGTATGTATAATATACTTTCATTTTGAATAAACTCCAGGGATTCTTCGTCTATTTCAGTGTCTAAGTGGTCAAAGATTATAACTTCTTCATTATACTTAACTCCCCACTTGACACAGGCTGAAATTAATGAAACAAGCGGAAAAACTTTAGTTAAATTTCAGAAATAAAAGAATAATTAAATTTCAGAATAATTAGATTCAAAGTTAGGATTATAGATTTAATCTTATCAAAATGTGATCGGAAATGATTATTTATTTTGAAATGAGTTTCTATAAATCAAAATGCTATTTTTCCTATGTTTATTACTTGAAGGGATGGATTTAATTAAATACCATTCTTTTTTAGACTTTCGAAGTCATCTGCTTTAACCCATTTCTTGTCTCCTTGAACAGTGTTCAAACCCACTCGGAAACGTCTTGAAGTCATTCTAAACAAACAAACAAAACAACAAATATTACGTTTTTGAAGGCAATAAAAAGTAAAGTTGCACAAAAGCGAAAAGTAAATACAATTCAATATAGGAAAAAAACACAGAATAGAATGAATTATTGAATCTCTCTATTGTCGAATTCTCATTATACATCTATAAAAAACATGTAGGAATTGCCTTCACGTAATATATAATAAAATCCAACTATTTCGACACCTCTTCTTTTTAATTACCTCTGTCTGACTCAGATTAGATGTCAACAGAGAATAGAATTTTTTTTTATAATTTTAATAGCGGCTTTGTAAACTCTATCAGCACTGTAGCCTTTACACTTAATGTACAAGTAGAGCATGCATTTGACTATCCTGTCCAAAGGAGTGAAAGAGAAAAAAAGTGGATAAATACAGGAAAAAAAAAACCATGGAAGCCGAAATTTAAGTTTGCAACCAAATAGAACAGCAAAGTTCGTAGGTACTTTTAGAGTGCACGGCATTATAAACTATAACAAGAATATAATTTCCTTAAATAAGGTAAAGCTATATTATGAATTTATTGTTTGACTTCTTCTTAGTTTAATTTTGTATTTTAGGCTGTAGCTTTCGTTATATATTTCTTATAGTTTTAATAGAGGTTTTGGTATACTCTATCAGCTCTGTAGCCTTTACACATTGCTTTACTCTAACTTTACTCTAACTCTGGTATCAGTAATATGTAATAATAAACAATATTTTGAAAGATAAAGGCATTAACAATCTATTCAGAAATTAAAAATTGTCAGATATCCGTTAATCGTCTTTCAGAAAGTTTTCAACGATATTTTTCAACATTCTGATGAGACTTCGTAACTTTTTCAACGTTTCCGTGATTCTTACCTTTTGTTTTTTAGACTTTCGAAATCTTTTGGCTTTACTACTTTTTTCTTCCCTTGAACTCTGTTCAAGCCAACTCAAAAGTATTTTAAACTCAAGTTTCTCTAATTAATTGTTATTTTGTTTTATTTAGAATGAGTTTAAACAAAAAAATGAAAAATTAGACAAATTTTTGTAACAGAAGATACAATATTGTTAATGACTAAATCAAAGATGGAAGAAAGTTCAGCAAATTAGAGAAAATTCTAGTTTTCATTTGTTTAACGTATTTGGATCAAATTAACAAATTTTCTATTCTTATATAATGCTTTATTCCTTGAAGAACAGACAACCATAGCTCATGTAGAAAATATAATTTTAATACAGAAAATATGAAGATTCATTAGTAAAATTTGGACTAGAAACATACGCCAATTTATTTAAAATATAAAAAACACAAAACGCTATCATAAACTGTACATTTTATATTTATGTAGTTATCAATTGAAATTTAAGTATCCTAATATAGACGTACGTCGCCCTTGGGTTCGCAAATATTAAGGCTTCCTAGACCTCCGCGAGGCAACCTTAGGTCGGACGGTCAATCTGAAGTCAGCGTGGCTTTAACCTCGACACAAAGAAACCCTGTCCTATTTTCAGAATGATCGGGAGAACCTAAGACAAATTTGGTGAAGAAGGAAACAAAGAAAAATTCCCAGCTGATGTCAAGGACTGAAAGCTCGCAATCAAATGCTATTAGTTATAATGCTAACATAGAATTTACGGCTTCTTCCTTTTTAATTAATTCTGAATTAATTATTTAATTCGAAAGTTTAACAATACACTCATTTTAAAAACGGCAATGTCTTAAATTGGCTACTGTTTTATTCTTACTAAAATCTCGCAATTTTAGATATTCCTTTAAAACTTTATTAAGACATAAATATTTACGTGAGCAATGATGCCTCTTTTGACCAAATTTAAAACATTCAATCTATGACTTTTCATAAGAAATCATCATTTCACCTTATTAACGCTTACATTAGAAATAAAATTTCAAAGCTAGCTTATAAATAACTATTTTGAAGCAATATGTTAAAATGAATTTTCAAGCAACATAGACATTAATTTCAGTCGAAGTTTTGTTGCCAGTTTTTTGTTCTTTTAAATATATCATGTTGTTGTCTGCATTTTGAAGAAAACTAGAAACTAAATCTTTTGGATTGATTTTTAGTGCGACTAAAACTATTTTCAATTTGCTATTTTATTAGATTGTCTTTGATTAGTTTTCAACAAATAGTTACAGAACTACTTTAATGTTAACTTTGTGATATGAAAATAGTGACTAATTTTTATTTTTCTTCTTTAGTTTATTTTGGTAATTTTTTTGTCAATGCTCAAACATCTTCTATTGGTCTAAGATATTCAGTTCAGTGCTAAAAGTTTGATATGATTTTTAAAAATCTCTGAAAATGACCCGTTGAACAAAATTGATTTAAAATGCAGTTTTAAATAAAATTTATATTACTTATAGATATGAGTTATCAGTACAAAGTGTACATTAGTAGCTGATTTCTTACCTGCAATGATTTTACAGCATTACCTGCGGTGAGCAAGAGAGCACTTTCTTAAGTAAATTCATCTGGATGAAATAAATAAATTTTCAGTTGTGCACCTATTAATAAAGGGTTGTGATTGGTTTCCACAATCTTATCAGTTCAAACACAGTTAAAAGTTCAGAATGTTCTTATCATCTATTGATAAATGTACAAGTGTTTAGTATTTCTATAAATTAGAAAGTTAACCTCAAAAAAATAAATTTAAAAAGTAATTTTATGACTAACCAATTTTATAGTTCTCTTTCAACTTCTGAAACACAAACCATTTTAAAAATGAAAAATAGCTATAAATAGATAGAGAGTGTTTATAAATCATTGAAAACTTTCATTTAATAAGTCATAAAAACATGAAATAGGACAGATCTCAAGATATCAATTCTGTCTCCATAAATGAGACACTACTAAGTTTATGGTTAGATATCAACAATATCTATTTAGATATCCCAAAGTGGGATCTTCTATGGATTATCCTAGATAAAACTCCAATGTTTCAGCTTCATAGACCAAATAATTTATTATTTTAGATGGATGTGGGTATTTCTTCTTAAAAATTTTTATTCGAAAACTTCTCGTCTTTTCATTGCATTAGAAGGTCTTAGAAACAAGTTACGAAATCATTACTAACATGACCAGTAACATTTTTAAAACTACTTTATTTTCTGTAAAGTTAGAGAAAGTAGATACTTAGAAAGGGACTGTTTTAGGATTTCTTGAATGTTGTTGGTGGCCTGTTAGCTTAGTTAGTTAGAGCGTCGTGCTACTAACGTGAAGGTCATGGGTTCGATTCTCTTATGGGTAATTCTTATTCTTAATTTTCAGAATTTTATCATTTATAACTTTAATTTGCTTTAAACTTATAGACACAAGTTTAAAGATACAATAATTAGAAAGGTTTTAAATATGATGATGATCAAAAGTCGTATATTCAATGTGCTATTTTAAATACTTTCATTTGATTAGAAAACATAGAAAAAATGTAGGGATTAAGAAATGCTTAGAATAGATTTAAAAACAAAAGAGAATGAGGGATTTTTTTTTTATTTCTAATTTACTCCAAACCAAAAAATTAAAGAAATGAAGTGAATAAAAGAACTTTCAAAAAATTGTTATTATTCATCTAACGTTATCTAATTAATACAGGGTGTCTCAAAATAATGTACTAACACTTCGATAGTTAGTACATCAAAGTGTTAGTACATTTTTTTGAGACACCCTATAGATGTTTTATTAGTAAATTAAAATTTTAATGAATTTTTAGTAGAAGTGTATTGTCTATTCTGATGGAAAGTTTCGCTTTAAAAACATTTGTTTTTCAGATAATTTCCAAAGTTATGTAAGATATTACGTGATAAAACCCAATGTTTCCAAATTAATAATGCATCAATCAATAAAATATTTATAATTCTTATTTAAATATCTTCAAATAAAAAAAAGTCAAAATGTAATTTTTTTTAAAACAAAATTTATTATTTTTTGTTAATCAAACGAAGAGAAATTCCATTAAATATTAAATATAAAAAAAATCAAACTCCAAACCTTGTTAAATGCATATTGTAATTATGTTTCTAGTAATGCATTTGGTACTATAGCGATGTACTCAAATATAACAGCTATGTTTATAATGAACTAGTTTCTAGTTATAGAAGAATTGAATTATTGAATGTTTGTATCAAAATAGGAAATAAATTCAAACATTGCTGTTTCTCTTCTTTGAAGAATTGGAGTTACGAAGAATTCAAAATTCAAAATAATCAGATATTTTTTTTTTCTTCGGGCTTTTTTACTTTTATTAAATAAAATTAATATTAAGAACCTTCTTTCTTGTTCTTTCATGTTCTTTCTTGTTCTTTCTAATTAATTAATGATTTCAATGTTTGTTTGCTTTCAAACTTTCAGTTCATTAACTTTTAGGTTCAATGCATATTTCTTTCTTCTATAAACCATTATTTCTCGAAGAAAACACTTTCTGTTTGTTGTATTTTGAAAAAAAAAACCAATAACAAATCCTGCTCCCCTGTTTCCAAAGCAGATTTTAGATTATCATCGATTTTTTATGATTTTAATTAATCTTGATTGAAGGCAGTGTTAACAGAAATTCTGAATGTAATTGTTCTTAATTTATTCCTACACATTAAAAAATATTATAATTGAAATGCTTCTTTAAATACAACCCACTTTTGATCATTGTATTTCTTCATCTGCTCATAAACAGTTTGTAAGATTTTTATCAAATCAAAATAGTATAATGAGAAACCCCCTTTCCTGACTGTGCTGGTCTAAAAACCAAAGCTTAATTGTTAAAAACAAAAATCACTTCCAGTAACGATAACGAATGCTACTATTTTTTTTTTGGAATAATCATAAAGTGTTTTTAAATCTTTTTTGTGAAATGTATTCATTCTTATAATTAAAAAAAATAAATTCCAAAATTAGTTTTAATGGAATTTATTAATTTTGTTTTCATTTACTACACTGCTACAACGGAATAAAAGAAATAAAAAAGAATTAAGAAAAACAAAAAAACAAAACCAGATATTTTTAGTTTACTCATTTATTTTGTACAAAGATATATTCTAAAAATTGATTCCTCAGTCATTGATTATTGATTCGTAACAGCTACTAATGGAACCTGAATTTTAAAAGCGAAATGTGATTCTGTTTCAGAATTCTTTGGAATAAAAATACTTAATTTATGTTTAGGTCAAGTACATTTCTCAAATCGGAAACTTGGCAAAAACTATTCCAGGTTCAATTAATGCTAATTTTGGTTCTGATAACTCAAACCGACGAATAAAGGAACTGTTTTTTTTATAGTTCTACAAATAGAGATTTCATTTTTACAATTTTTCTCGAAATTTGAATTTATTAATAACTATTTAACATTTACATCTTATTTTCTTGGTTTTCATCATTGTTACTTCTGTCGCATCTGCTTACATTTAATATTGCGTAACGTTAAAATGTTAGCTGCAACTTTTCTACCACTTCAGACTTTATAATGTCATCAGTAATTGTTCAGAATTAGATTATGGAATTTCCCTTTGCGATTGAAAATATTCTATTTCCATTTTAGTTTAGGGAAGCAAAAATACAGTATATCTTGATGTGTGATTTTTAGATCTGCTATCTTTCATATGTTCATAATCCTGAAATCCAACGGAACTAAAAGGTTTCTAAAAAAACCCACAGCCATATGAAGGCCCTGATACAAATATAAGACGATAATAAAATTAATTATGCTCTTCTATTCAGTAATCAGCATTGACTTATAAGAATCTATTGCACGAAAAGTATTTTGCATTTGCATTAAAAAGTACAATATCAAAAAAGACAGACATGAGAAAAATTTTTTTTTTTTTATTTTATACTTGTTAAGAAACAGTATAATTGATATGATTTGATTTTTCTTTTTACACTTTCTGTTAATCAAGCCTCAAAAATTCCGTTTCTGTGTCTTCCAGGACACCAACATGAACAGTAAATTGTTATTTGAAATAAAGATAATCATTAACAACAAATTGATCTAGAGGTCTATTATTTAAGTGCTGCTCAAAAAAGGAATTTAAGTACTAAATGTTAAAAAGTGCATACAGTTTAGCCCCACTGAATTTCCGATACCAATTTCCTACCTTGGATATTGAAGCACCAAATTGTACAGCAAAAATTGTGCATTTCATCATCATTTCACTCAGTAAAATCTCAATTTCTGGGACAAGAGCATTAGAATTAAGCGGAAAGAAGAATCTAAAGAAATAAATAAGGTTTGGATTTTTAATTCATCCAATGTCATTTTAAATGTCGAGAAACAGTAACTTATTACTTAATTATTAAAATTAATTAAAAATACCACCTAAATATATAAAAAAAACCGACTGAAATGATAAAAAAAGTTACTCCTTACATATTGCAATGATTTTTATATTCACATTTATCTTTTTATAGTCTATTTATTTTTGTGTATTCTTCGTTGTTTTACATTTATAATTATATCAGCATTTATTCTATTATCAATTGTATATTCTAATTTTAACTGCTTATCGTTTAAATCCGTTATTCTGTTATTCAATTGAAATTTTCTGTTGGCCATGCTTCTCCGTCCACCTCTGATTCGTTGACCTACGCGACCGTAGCAGCTATCCCAATCACAACCCACCGACAATCTTTTACGACCGTGCAAATGAGGATCCGTGCCGATGGCTTCGTGGCTACACGTGAATCGCAAAATTCAACGGATGGGACGAGGCCGTAAAGCTGATGAACGTGTACTTCTCGTTGGCAGGCACAGCATGTAAATGATTTGAGAACAACGAGGCAGCAATCACAACGTGGCAGATATTCCAACAGGAGTTTACGACAACATTCATCACACCGTACGACAGCTCAAAAAATGCGAAGAAAGAGTTGGAAAATAGGGCACAAACCGCTACAGAATGCTGTGAACAGTATGTCGAGGATGTCTTGGATCTCTGCCGAGCGAATAACCCTGAGATGACGGACCCCGAAAAGCTCCAACACCTCATGAAAGGACTTGCAATGAATGTGTATAATTTACTGTTGGCACTCAGGATTGACAGTACTGTCCCATTTCTGGAAGAATGCCGATGCATTGAGAAAATGCGACAAAACAGATTGGCCGACACCATATCTTTCAACGACTGCCGAATGTGGTTTCCATTGGAGTTCAACCGCACCTTACCCCGTATCTACACCACAAAACGAGGCAATTCAACAGCTCCAAATCACAAATAATGGCCCTCCAACAGCAGATTCAACAGCTCAACGCCCCAGTAGCGACGGTAAGCAGTAACTGTTCTCAGCAGACGAGACCAACTCTAGCCGCCCAACTCATTCGATTCCTGCCAGAGAAAACCAATACCGGCAAATCCAAAACCACGTCCAACCCCATCAAAGACCACAGGAATGGACGACAGCCCAGGAGAAACCCATTTGCTTTTACTGTCACCGAATTGGGCATGTAATCAAACATTGCCGTACCCGCCAAAATGCCGAGAAACAATCTATACAGTTCCAGCCCCGCCAAAAACCAGTGCACCGATCCGTATATGATTCTCCAATCTACCGGGAAACACAGAGCCATTGTAGCTGATCCCGATCTCCGGCAAATGGCAGACGTTATCCCACACCATATCCACAATCATGCTTCATACGAGGCACGGAACCCACAAAACAGTCGTAAGCTCTTCGCCCGCAGTTCCGGAAAACTAAAAGAAGCGACAACTGATGACGGCAGCTTTGTCGCAAGTACATCAGCAGACCTAAAGAACAATATAATTGAAGTGATTATTCTTAGAATAATTAATAAGTGTTTTTAAAAAGCTTCTCATGCAAATTAAATTTTATATTAAAATAATGGAAGAAACAAAATTAAATTTAAATATATGACGTAATGGAAAATCGCCTATAAAGGAGCGAGCCCGCCTCGTTTCCAGTCTCTCAGTGAGTGTGCGTGTGTCACGAGAAGTTGAAAGCTACGATGCCTCCCCGAAGAAATGAAGCAATAACGTCACGATGACGCAATCCAGAAGAGAGCCTCAGACGAAGTCAAGAAGAGCGATTGCGCAGAAGCGAGAAGAATCAGCTGACGGTTAGCGGTCAGGCGGTGATTCCAACATGAAGCAAATGCGGTTCGTAAGAAGCAAAGGAAACCTACGAAGGAATTAAGACGTTATCAAGGCGAAGAATAAGGCTCATTGGATTGTTTAGAGAAATCCTTGCATTCAAAGGAATCCATTCGACAAGTAGTAGAATTAAAGCCAGGAGCGCCAAATTCAACGGGAATTCATGAATGTTGCAACTTCAGCTCGAAATCACACAAGGGACAGTAAGTAATATTTCTGTTTATTATTTCGTTAGAAAAGCCATTAATCGTTAAGTGCTAAAGAATAATGAAACGTAGCAAAGAAGAATATTAAAGCTTAATGTTCATACAAGTGAAGTTGAGAAATAATATTAATTGCAAATCCCGAAAAAGAAAAATAATTATTATGCAACAGCGATAAATGAAGGAAATGTTGTAAAATTAAATGCATAATTATATTAGTGCTACAATGAAATATTGACTGAGCAATTATTATTAAGCTTTAGTGTGATGTATTAAATAAGTGAGAAAGGTGACGTTATTAATGCAGTGATATATTCAATATTAATAATTCAGTGTGAATTAATATATTGTCGTTGAAAGTGTTTATTGCAGTTTATCAGCAGTTGAGAAAGGAACATTACGTGAAAAACGGAACTTTCAAGTGGAATACGAAGTTTTTACAACATTACTGAATCCCAGGGTACATGCGAGACGGAAACTTCAAGCAGATGTGTTTCATCGTACCATTCGAACATTGTATAAGAATTACTAGTCTTGTAATCAAGTGTTGAGATATTTAATCTGAGAGACTTACAGTTAAAAGACTTACCTGTTTATTTATTCGTCCTATTTTCAGGTTGATTAATTCAACCGATTGTAAATACCAATTGTAAATAAAAAAAAAAAAAAAAAAACCTATTCTAGTTCACTTTTCAGTTCACTTCCCATTTAATAATCACCCTTTATTTCAATGACCAACAGACGCAAGCACTCGTAGATTCTCGTATATACAGTAAGTTTAATCTCGGAGATATTTAGAAAGAAAAGATGCAAAGGGTTAACACCAACAAACTCACCTGTACTCCGAGGCATCACCGCAAATCACCTGTTCGTTCTTGGCAAAAATAGGGCCTGGCTAGGAATCAATAAAACCATCACCCCATATGAATTCTTTGTGACAAGACTGTAGTTTTGATGTTATCCTGTGATGGGATTTTCTCCAAGCGAGGAAGGCAACTATTGACCGTCTGAACAATGTGATTCAAATCACAAATCCAAAGGACAATTCAACAATGGCTACCAACTATTTGTGCGCGATTCAAACAACTGTCATTCCTCCCTTAGCAGCAGCCAGGATTGAAGCAAGTTGTGACATCTCTCTCAATGGAC
>JAFIDM010021383.1:0-17453 GCA_023159025.1 Thereuonema tuberculata
CATTTTTTAACAATAAGTTGAGAAATGCTATTTAAACTATAGACGTTATATGTCAATTGATTACTTTCTTGAATTTCGTTTTCTGCTTTGTTTTTGTTTCTTACTTGAGTTACTATGGAATATAAATTTTAGAATACTATGATACGTCAGATATTAAAAGAAAATATTAAATTCGAAATCTATATTACTAATATCTTTTATTTCTCTATCTGTCTGTCTGTCCGGCGCAGTTTTCTGTTAGAATGAAAAATAGAAAGAATTTTTACAACGAAACATCCGCGACAGGAATCGAACCTGCAACCTTCTCATCCAAAGTCTTACATCTTATCCATTAGGCCATGTGGACTACAAATCTCTTCATATTGTTTTTTTTTTACTTATCTGTCAAAACTGAACTGACTTTGACTGAAAAGTAACAATCTATATTACTAAAATCTTTTATTTCTCTGTCTGTCTGTCTGTCTGTCTGTCCGGCGCAGTTTTCTGTGAGAATGAAAAACAAAAAGAACTTTTACAATGAAACATCCGCGACAGGAATCGAACCTGCAACCTTCGGATCCGAAATCAGACATCTTATCCATTAGGCCATGGGAACTAAAACTCTTTTCACATTGTTTTTTTGACTTATCTGTCAAAACTAAACTGACTTTGAAAAGTAACAATCTACATTACTAAAATCTTTTATTTCTCTGTCTGTCTGTCATGCGCAGTTTTCTGTGAGAATGAAAAATAGAAAGAAATTTTACAATGAAACATCCGCGACAGGAATCGAACCTGCAACCTTCTCATCCGAAGTCAGACATCTTATCCATTAGCCAATGCGAACTACAACTCTCTTCATATTGTTTTTTTTGACTTACCTGTCAAAACTGAACTGACTTTGACTGAAAAGTAACAATTGTAATAAAAAAGAAAGTCAAAAAAGAAAGCAGCAGTACTTCATTAGGTAGAATACTGAGAAATCACTATTTGTAACTTAAAAACCACTGAAAAGTATCAATTGAAATGAAAAAAAGAGTCAAGAAAGAAAGAAGCAGTGTTTCTATTAAGTAGAATACTGAAAATTCATTATTTGTAACTCAAAAACCATCATTATTTATAACTCAAGAACCACTCAAAAGTATCAATTGGAAAAAAAAAGAGTCAAGAAAGTAAGAAGCACTATTTCTATTAGATAGTTTACTGAAAAATCACTATTTGTAACTCAAAAAGCTAGAATCAAATCAAAGTAAAAAAACTAACGATAAATATGCGGCTCATCAACCAAGATGAACGAGAGTGTCGATAACATCAATCGAATGATAATTCTAAGAATACAAGGAGAGACTACAGAGCATACAAGTGCGAATAAAATTGATACTTCTGATAATCCACCACACGACATCTCTATCTGCCCGAGTATCTGAATGCATTGAACCTCAGCGGTATTCCTCAGCATCGTTTGTCATTGAAGATTGGATCTTCAATAATATTGTTGCGAAAAATCAATCCCAAGTTTGCATACTGCAATGGAACTCAACTTAAATGCCGTTCATTCGATAACGATCTCATAGAAACCGAAATTATAACAGGAACTCACAAAGGAGATTTTGTTTTCATCCGTAGGATGCCTATGCAACCATGCGATAATCTACTTCCATTCACTTTCACAAGAAAAGAATTTCCGATCAGACCTTCTTATGCGATGTTTATCAATAAAGCTCAAGGACAAACTCTAAGTAAAGTTGCCATATATTTGGAAAAAGTTGTCTTCACTCACGTACAACTTTATGTCTTTGAGTCACAATTCAACAGAATTTGGTTATCTTCACTCTAAAGAATAGTCAAAATCAATTTGTCGCGAAGAATTTCGTATACAAGCTGTGATCTTCATTTATCATCTATATCAACCAACGTCCATCTGAACATCTCTTCTTCAAATATCTATATCGAACAATCTGATGACCTAGATTAGTAAATAATTTTCAATATTTGTAACTCAAAAACCACTGAAAATAATCAATTGGAATTGGATAAAAAAGGAAAGAAAAAAAAATCACAGGTGGAATGCTGAAAAATCACTATTTCTTACTCAAAAACAATCACTATATAACTCAAAAGCCACTGTAAAGTATCAATGTAAATAAAAAACAGAGACTCAAGAAAAAAAGAAGCACTATTTCTATTAAGTAGAATACTGAAAACTCACTATTTGTAACTCAAAAGCCACTGAAAAGTGTATCTATATTACTAAAATCTTTTATTTCTCTGTCTGTCTGGTGCAATTATTGTAAATTACCAAAATAGAAATAATTTCTACAAGTTATCTACTGGAATCGAACACGCAACCTTCTGCTCCGAAGTTAGACTCTTAGGCATTAGACCACAGGATTACATTCTAATCCCTATAAAAAATAAAAATATATCATAGATATATGATTCACATCCTGATTCTAAAAGCAGTCGTGGATTGAGAGAATATAGACTCAAAAATTAAAATAAAAATAAAAAATTTTTAAAAATTTTAGTTTTATTTTACTTGATGTAATTTGTATGTGTTTATTTTAATTAATAACCAATTGTATTCCGTTACATACGCGAGGCTTCCGGAGCGAAGCGACGGGTAGCCGACTAGTTACTTTTAAAATAAATTTAAAATTTATTTACAAATAAATTTTTTTACAAATAGCAATGAATTATTAATGTTTATATGATGAAATCACGAAATAATTTAGTTTTATTCAAATTTTTTAAAACAAAAGGAAGATTCCGAAGACCTTTTGTGTTTTTAATAACTCCGTAAAGTTGTTTTAGCGAAAGTATGTGCAATAGCGGGAAAATATCCTTTAAATTTATCGAATAATTCTTTAATTGATCACTTTAATCGAAACAGCTGAAAAAGTAAGAAAATTATCGTATGATTACAAGGTTATTAAAGACAGAATGTTTGCTCCGCCCCGAAAACAATTTCTATTGGCTAGTTCAATGATGTCATGTGGATTGCAGAGCAATTTAGTGGTCGAACGCCTAATAACTCAAATTAAAAGTTTTTTAAGTATTTAAAATATTTCCCGAATAAAATATTATTTTTTGTCACTCACTTATGATAATTTAGAAAACAAATGGAAAAAATAAGAAGATTTAATGATTTTTTTTTTTTTATCTCCTTTTAGGTTAAATCGTTTGTTATAAATATTGTTAACATATTAATTTTGTTTGTGGGAGTTCCTTTCAACATTTAAAATCAACGATTTACTACAAAACAAATAAAAAATCACTTATTTGTACAAAATAACAAAAAAAAAAAATAACCACGAATTTCATCAACTTTTTTGTTTGTTTGTTTTTTTTTATTCAATTTCTTTGCTAGCATTTCATTTCTTTAACTTTCATTGTTTTTTTTATTGAAAACGATGTCAATATTGTTAAAATCTAATTTTATTTTCTAATATTTGATGAAAATAACAGTGATATTTATCATTCCTTTCTCAGTATCATCTTTGAAAAGTTCCTTTTTTCGATTTATTTATTTATTTATTTAGTAATTTTAGTGTCAGACTGCTTATAAATTTAATATTTCAAATATTATTTCGCTAATTTTCAAAACATTTTTGTTTTGCTTTTTCAAAATATGAAGCACTCTTTTCATTATTTGAAAGAAGAGAATTTTCAAGTTGCAATCCATGTGATGTCATGCTCAAATAGAAAATATCCCGTTGCCTACTACGCAGTGTTTTACAACCCCCTCCCCTCTGGGTATGATTTTAAAATATTTTGTTTGTATATTATTTATTAAGAGGGATTCTGTTACGATCCGATATCAGTGATTTTAAACTGTGATTGTGATCCTTGGTTTCATTCCTGTTACTAAACAAAATCCCGTTGGGAATCTTCATGAATATTTAGTAGTATTTTGCTTTAGTATTTTGCCACCAAAAAAAAAAAAGGTTCAACTTGCCGGCTTAACAAAGTATTGTCAGATGCGAAATACTGTAAAACGTTCTAAATATGAAATTTCATTTTTCGATATGAATTCATTAACAATCTACCTTTTCTTTAGGCAATAATTTTTGTATTTATTCTCTGCCAAAAAAAATTAATTAAAATCAAAATTAACCTACAGCATTCTGGAGAGAGAACCAATGAGCGAAATAATCTCAGACTTGGACTGTAATGTACATTCCAGAACATGAGAAAAAGATTTCTGCAATGAAAAAATGATCAACGGGGGAAATATAGTGCTGCCTAAGGAACCAATTACACTACAGAAACTGAATGGATGTGTGAACGGTAAAAAATAGCATACCAAATATGCCGTTGTATTATTATTATCGAGTGATTTTTATTCATTCGTTGCATAATCGTTGGATTAATGGCACCGAGAGGGAGCTGCAAGGATAGTCCGAGGGAATGTTCAATGTGTTCTATTGGACCAAAAGCTTATACCGAGTGGCAGTATGTTTGACAGTAGTTCGGAATTGATCCATAAAGATGTTTTGCAAGTGCAGGACGATTCTTTTCTTTAAATCTCTCAGATGAACAGCGATACCCCAATAAACCATGCTGTTAAGGTATCCGAAAGCAAAAAATCACAGATATTAAATCGATTGAACGTGGTGGCCATCTTGTTGGGAATGCTCACTGATGATTTTATCCTCTGTGAAATATTGTCATGTTGAGAGATCCTCTTTGCTGGAGGTGTAAGATAACGAAACTGTGCAGCATGTCCAGATAACGGGTTGCTGTTAAAGTACAGGTGAAAGGTCTGGTTGGATGGATTTTCTCGAAGAAAAATGGGCTGATTAGAAATATGGACAAAAACCATATCTATACTGTTACCTTCGATGAATGTAAGGTAATATGATTAATCTGAGGAGGATTCTATGTAGCCCAGATGCGACATGTTCACTGTCTAACGAATATCCAAATGGGCTTCATCACTCCACAGGATGTTCCTTGTATACTTGCATGTGTGACGTGAATGTCAAAGCAAACATTTCTCTGATGCCATGGTTGCAACTCTTTCAGGCAAAGATGACAGCCTCGTTATGGCACAAGCGCCACTTATCCATACAATTCTAATATGATTGCTCAACGACTGCCTTTGCAACATCTTAGGGTTTTTAAGGCATCTTAGGTTTATACCCTCTTTCTGCCCGGGCTGTGAAGCTAACCGTCTCCTGAAATCGATGAGCAATGCACTGCAGCAGCGATTTCACTATTCTGATAGAATAACTTCGCCTTTCGATAATGAAAGAACCACAGTGTCGTCGAAGATTGTCTTTGACAAGTCTCACACTTTCTTTTCTATCTCATTCGATGTCTTAGGACTTGCGAGCTTTACAAATTCAACAACTGGTTCGGTTCGCAGCTCCGCTTGTCCCCCTGTCGGTCATTTTTTGACCTATTTTTTCTTTGGCAGAAATCTTTTCCCATTGATTTAGAATGTACACAATCCTAGTCTAATGTTGCTTGGCCCTGTTGTTATCTGTCATTGAGATACTTGAAATTGACTCACCTTGAATATACATCGCTCATGTCATGACTGTTTTAACAATAAAAAAGAATTCACATTTAAAAAATCTGTTAAAAATAAAAATGTTAAATTTCCCATATTATCAAATATAATTATTTCTTTCTTAATATTTTAAAACATTTGATTTCTTTATTTTCTTATTAATAACAATTTATTTTAATTTCACTTCCAAAATTAATGTTAAATTTTAATGTGTGTAAATGTTTTATAATAATAAAAAATGGCTAACATCATATATATAAATGCTAAAAAAAAATCAATATCTATATTTACTAGACCGAAAAGTAATTAGTGAGAGGCTTGAAGGAGTTCGGATCAACTTCCGCAGAGGTTGAGATTTTTTTCCAACCCCTAGTATTTTTGCAAACCCCAATGGTTATTAACATTCCAGAAGAGTCACAGCCCTCTGTCAATTTCCAAGGATTAATACTGCTAATCATCACACGGATCTCCGACCATAATTTAGTCCAATAGGGATGGAAGGTAGCATTTGACTACTAGTGATGTAGTCAAATTAAGAGACAGCCATGATTCTCTAACCTTTATAACTTCTGATTTCCTCATCAAAGAATTAGAGTAACGTATAGGGTATCCATACGGAGAAATCAATTTTCTGGAAGGTCATAATTTCGGTCATTCTATAAATATGTGTTCTATTCCGACAGGAAGTCCGAGATAGAGCTATTTTGAATGTACAGTTCTTATTCATAAGAGAGAGATGTTATTTAGTGAAAATAATGATTGTAACGTATGCAATAGACATGCGTAAATAAACACAAATAATTAAAGGTTTAAAAAAGTATTTAACACATTAAATATTTACTTGTAGGCTCGACCGGTTTCGTCCATCTTTAATACAGGACTTAAACGTTAAAGTTAAATTCACTCGTTAAAGTCCTGCATTAAAGATGGACGCAACCGGTCATGCAAATACATAAAGTTTTAATGTGTTAAATACTTTTTTAAAACCTTTATTAAGTATGTTGGCCAAATTTATTTGTTCAGATGTTACTTAGTGTTTCTAAATTTATTATTCAAATGGCAAATTTGTTATCATTTACAGTACGTTTTCAAAAAAATCCACCTTCATCATTAATGCACTTTGTAACTCATGGGAAAACACAAGTTATTACTCGTCTGGGTATATTTTGACGTTCCTTGAGACAGGAAATATGATCTATTATGGAATATTTACAAAAAATGCAGGAATTTTGACAACACCTGTATAATATTGTGATTAAATTCAAAATACTTTACATTCAAATAACTGTATTTCGGAAACTGTTCGAATAGGACCAATATTTTGACATTCAGTAAATAACTTTTCTTTCTGAGACCCCCTGTAGAAGTAAATTTTTTCTTAAATTTATTACTTTTATAAATATTGGATATTATATTATATTGGAAGTTACTCAATGTTATTTTTAAAAAAAAGGTTTGACAAAGCGGAATGTTATAAATTCCGCGAAATATTACCAATATTAAAGGAAATATATCAAAGAGATGTAGTTTTATAAGATCTACCGATATTTCGTCTTTTAATACCTAAAGACTTTCTCAAGGTTTTCCTCCCTACATAAATGAAAATAACAGAAAAATAACAGAAAAAGAAAGAGAAAAGAAACACTCTTATCTCATACAAAATGAAATATAATAAAGCAAAGATATTAAACGAACGATATAAGATAAAATAATTGATATGAAAATGAACATAAAACGAACATAACAATGATTCATAACAAATAGCATAAAACGAGCATAACAATGATTCACAATAAATAAAGTAAAACAATCCACATATAGACTTACACTAATAACAATGGTTTAGACCAAGTTGTATACAAAATGATATCCTGGTACAGCTTTTGCAAGCTAATATGGTGATTATCACCTAGGAACAGTCATCAGTACTCAAACAGGTCTCGATACACTGGCTTAAATGATAAAACATCGGAACAAATGTGGAAGACTTACACTAACTTTAATAATTAATTTGAACTATTATTACATTTTAAATATTTCCTGAAGATTCTTAATGAAATTTCCTTAACCTTTAATGATTTATCCTTATTGATGCATTCACAACAATTGATAATACATGATTCCAAAATTAATCTAAATGACTCATATTGAGTCTCATTAATAACATCGACTAGAGGATCTGGGTCGTGACCCAAACGGAGACAATGGTCTGTCCATTCACTTATTCCTTTCCTGTTATTTCTATATGCCCTGTATGTTCTTGGACACATTCCTTCAAGGCTCTACCTGTGCTCCCTATGTAACTTTCCTGACAAATTTTGCACCTCAAAAAAATAAACCAATCTCATGTTATTCTTCAAACTTTCCTTTTCTAAACAACCTTTACCTTTATAATACATCTCGTCTTCTTTGCATACTTCTCTAATACTTCCATTCAATTTAATTCCTGTAGGTAATGTTTAAAATTTATAATTCTTTTCTTCATCTTTCTTTCTATTAACAATTTTATCTTTCATGCCGGAATAATTCAAAATTAGGTATCAATCCACGGCACAAAGCTAAAGGTAGGATTAGCACCTTGAGTTGTCATCGGGAAGAAACTGGGACGGACCGTTTCGTCCTCATTAGGAATCCTCAGCCAGCCAAACTCCCCTGATGACAACTCAGAAAGTCCGCAAGGAGTTAGTATCCCGGTTCTCGCACCCGAGAATGGGACCTCCCACCGAAGAAATCCTAACCAAAAATTAAGCAAGCTTTAAAATACAAAAGTTCCTTGACCTGCCTTCCGGCAAGCACAAAAGGAATTTAACGGCTGCATAAATTAAGTAAAAAAAGCCATATGCTTATAAATAAAAGAAGTTTAACGTTCCGGAATAATTCAAAATTAGGTATCAATCCACGGCACAAAGCTAAAGTTAGGATTCGCACCTTGAGTTGTCATTGGGAAGAGACTGTGACGGACCGTTTCGTCCTCATTAGGACTCCTCAGCCAGCCAAACTCCCCTGATGACAACTCAGAAAGTGCGCAAGGTGCAGCCGTTAAATTGCTTTTGTGCTTGCCGGAAGGCAAGTCAAGGAACTTTTGTATTTTATATCTTGTTTAATTTTTGGTTAGGATTTCTTCGGTGGGAGGTCCCATTCTCGGGTGCGAGAACCGGGATACTAACACCTTGCGCACTTTCAGAGTTGTCATCAGGGGAATTTGGCTGGCTGAGGAGTCCTAATGAGGAGGAAACGGTCCGTCACAGTCTCTTCCCGATGACAACTCAAGGTGCTAATCCTAACTTTAGCTTTGTGCCGTGGATTGATACCTAATTTTGAATTATTCCGGCACGTTAAACTTCTTTTATTTATAAGCATATGGCTTTTTTACTTAATTTATGCAGCCGTTAATTCCTTTTGTGCTTGCCGGAAGGCAGGGCAAGGAACTTTTGTATTTTATATCTTGTTTAATTTTTGGTTAGGATTTCTTCGGTGGGAGGTCCCATTCTCGGGTGCGAGAACCGGCATAATAACACCTTGCGCACATTCTGAGTTGTCATCAGGGGAGTTTGGCTGGCTGAGGAGTCCTAATGAGGACGAAACGGTCCGTCCCAGTCTCTTCCCAATGACAACTCAAGGTGCGAATCTTAACTTTAGGTTTGTGCCGTGGATTGATACCTAATTTTATCTTTCCTTTTGAAAAATTCTTTAAAAGTGAACATAATGAAATTTTCCATGTATTCATTCAATAATAGTCTTTTTTTCAGACACATGATTTTATTATTCAGTTTTTTCTTATTCCCCGTATACTTTGTCAATCATCCTATTAATAGGCAAAAATTGTACTGATATTTGTAAATTTGTAAATTTGAAATTTTAAATAACCAATCGCAGTGCAGCGTTAGAACACGTCAGGCATGTCGCCCATGTTTAAAGATGGCGTCTCTAATACTCGTCCCACTTCACGGCACCGGATAGCGATTACACAATTGTTATCAGCGTATTGAGATTTTCTTTCCCACATAAATGAAGTTACACTGAAATGCACGAAGTTCATGCGTTAAAATTTATCAGAGAGTTTGTAAAACCTCGGTTCTTACAGAATTTCGGCTGTGTAGCCGCTCGCTCATTACAATTATTAACCTTTAAGAAAGGTTATTATTAAGAAATTATGGTTAATAATTGTCTCCTTTTGATACTAAATTTATAATTGTAAAAAACAATTAGGTTGGTTGTATATCTATGCTTGTTATTCTTAAGTTAAGTGAGATGTCATGCATATTGTAACAACAATCAAATTAGTTGATGTCCATGTTTTTATTTAATTGCTGCCATACTCACTCTTAATTTGTTTGTGACTTTATTTCTATTATTATTTTTGACTTGAAAAAAGGAATATGTATAATTCCTGAAAATTTGTCTCATACAATTAGTATTTTTAATAAATTTTTAAATACTAATGTCATGTGTAGAAGAGAGTATTTTTATTTAACATTTTCAAATGGAAAGAAAGAAGATTATTGAGGAGTTTGGAATGATTACATTCTTGCTTTTTATGCGGTTTTCGGCCTCCGGACAATTAAAAACTGATTTTTATACGGTTTTCGGCCTCAGGACAATTGAAAACTGATAACATTCTTGCTTTTTATGCGGTTTTCGGCCTCAGGACTATTAAAAACAGATTTTTTTTCCCATCCGATGTGGTACGACCTTGCAGTTGTGGATGGGCTTTAAACTAAAAGTGCCACAACTGTTGAATGACTTGGAAGTCATTTCTTCAGTAAAAACCCAATACAATCATACCAGCATTCTAATACGAAAGTCTGAGACAGTTGCTATTGCAAATTATGACATTTTTCAATGTTGGTATCTGTTTCTATCAAAGTAAAGGCTCAAATTTAATTTTAAGTTTGACACTACCGGGCCACAACAAATATACCGGCAGACCGCGGGTTAAGCACCACTGGTCTATCCTGATCAGGTGATGAAGAGATCACGTAATCCATGTAATTATTAATGGGACGTTATCTATCTTCACAGTTTATTTTTTTTTTGTGTGTGTGTTTTGTTTTTCTTAAAATATTGAAATAATAAATCATATTTTTCGATCACATTTTTACATCTTATTATGATTCTTATTATTATTACTATTACAGTTTTATATCAATGTTGGAACCATTATTTGGAACCAAGAAAACCATGTTCATCTGTGCATAGTAATTGGAACCTTCAACATTTCTGAAACTTTTTCAATTCTGAAGCTAATTTAAGCTTGTTAAATTCAAATTCAAATTATTAAAGTAAAATCTATTATTGAAAGCAACAATTGTGAATTTAAAGGAAAACCAAGAAAAGAAATAAAAATGTAAAGGAATAAATGCAAAATTCTATTTATTTAATTCAACAAACTTAATTATACTTAATCAAGAATGATAGTTCATTAAAAGGTGTTAATGAATTAAAAATTCATTAAAATTATTTTAAATTGTTACCTAATTGTTTCATTTATGATTGTAATTTTCATAAAAAAAAAACAATTTTATAATATTTTCAAAAAAATTAATGAATATAAATTGTCTTATTTGTTTTCCTTAATATTTTCTACAACTGGACCAAGTGTAAAGACAACAAGACAACTGACACAGTTCAGGACAACAAGACAACTGAACAAACCGATGTTATCTTTATATTGTGATGAGTTTTTACATTTATATTTATATTTATTTATTTATTCTATGTATTCTATTTCAACTTATTTATTTATCTAATCAAAATCACCTGTACAATTTCAAATTCCAACCGTTAACGGTTATTTCTTTTTAGTTTATTTTTAAATCACAACGGCTGGAAGGGCTCCCATCATGCACCTTAATTGAAATCCTTTTGTTCATTTCAGTTATTATTTAAACCTTCCAATCATCTGTGAAAGCCCTCCAGTCAAAGAGCAATCACTGTAAATAACGCTACAAAACACCTTGCACTCCCTCAATAAATTAAAACCCGTTCTGATCCAGCATCAGTCTCGTTCTACCTTATTCCATGAACCAGGACACCAATAATAATCACCATAATATATCAAACACAAAAGCAAAATGATCCTCTTTCGTGTAGATTTGTTGCTTATGAAGGGCTGGTTTTTAAATGATTCATTGTGTACTTCAGGATGGTATCTAAGCTGCGGAATTACAATTCGCGTCTTCTTATGTGACTGAGATTCCTACTGTTACTGCAGATTTAACTGCATTTTCTGTCATCCCATCTACAACACAACTGTAAATTTCTTCTGTAATTTCATAATTAATATAATCTTCAATATGCAGTTGTTAATCTGCAAATTCCTTCCTGCCAGAGCTTCTCCACTTGCTTTGTATTAAAATAACTCTTTTTTTTTCTAGACTTCAAACCATTTGATAATTCATTTCTAAAAAATCCGCTATGATTTTCCGTAGATTTTCCGATGTGTAACTAATTTAAACAGTAGCCTTGTTTGGATTTTAATATTCGAAGCTTGTTCTTTTAAGGTGTCAAATGATGCTACTTTTGCTTGAACTCGCCATTCTTGCAGTAATATACTCTTTGTTGACCCACCTGTTAATTTAGCCACAACACCTTTTATTTCATTTGTTTATATGATTGAAGTACAATGAAAATGAAAGACTTCTCAACCAGGATGATTCACGAGATTCACTAGTAACTTTCGAAATTTAAGAATATTTACATTGTTGTCTTTGTCTGCATGCCAAAGTTATTTTGAGAATTTACGAAATATTGAAAATAAGAATTTCTTTTAATTGGCATTAATTTTCGTTAGTACTAGAACTTCATCAATGTATTATTTTTCGTACTTAAAAAGTATATCTTACTACGGTTTTTGTAAGATCATTCTAACTTTGCCCTACCTATAGTAAAAACTTAAAAATTCAGCAATTTTTATCCAATCTGAAGTGTGGTCTTCAATTTCTCAACTTTAATTTTACCACTATTGAAGAATTGTTATTCTTCAGCGAATTAAGACAAACAAAAGAAATTCTGTGGAATAACAGTTATAAATATATCGAGGGTAAAATAATCCTAATTATTTTTCCTCGGCAGAGAATTTCATCAGCTGGTAAGCTAGTAAATTCCGAATTGAAAAGGCTTAATAAGGAAGTAAAGAAACTAAGGCAAAAGTGTAACAAAAGATATTTAACAAAATATTTCCTTTTTAAAGCTTAATACAATCTCACAAAGAGAAATGGAATTCCTATAGTTATTTGGAAAATTGCAACAAGTAATCAAAAAACGTTAACATCAGTTTTGACTAGGCAATTAGCACACTAAAAGTAGTTATGTCGATTTCTTTAACGTTAATTGTCTTACAGTTCAAAGTCAAAAACTATTCAAATAAATTAAATGAATGTTCTTTCTTCGGCAGGTCAAACTAGGCCTTAAATGCATCGGTCAAAATGACTAAGTTCGAAACTTCTGGTCACGACGAGGAAACTGCGAAACTCTGAGAAAATGAAACTATAATCACATGGCAATGTTGCGGCATTCCGTTGATCTGAAGGCACGATGTCTTCCTTGGAAATCCATTTCGTAGTTTGGCATGTCGCATAAATTCCAATATGGTGACTCACGTTCTAAAATAGAACAGTAATTTCGTCGAATGGCTTATCATCAGAAATACATCTTTGGTGCATGTATTTCACAGGTTTTATCGAGAAAGATCAATCTGGATTCTTCTCAATAACGAAGCACAAAATCATAGAAGCTCTTTGCTTTCACTATGAATTGGAGTTCTGAAACACAGCAATCATGAACACATCATGACAGCTGAAATCCCGACAGAATACTGAACCACAAAGCACATCTTTCTGCTCGGATTTGCACTTAGCACGTTCTTGTTAATTACGCAACAATATGTCTGATCGCGCACTTAGCACTGTTAACAATCACTCGCGAGATGTGAGTGTCTATCATCTAAATCAGCAGCTGGGCGCTGCCATCTTGAGAACACAATTTCAGGAATTTTTACTTAGGCCTACAGCGTGAAATGCAAAATGTTTGAATAACTTAAAAGGTAAGTCACTATTATCTTTCACACAAACACAGAAATGATAAATTTTTAGTTTTTTTGGAAGCTATAAAAAGAATTTGAAGCTCTAATATGCAGTTTCTCTTATTCCGTGATTAGACTGAAACAATTTCAACTCATTTACTTGAAGAAAAAAGATTATTCATTAAATTTTGCGGAAAGTGATTAAAAAAATTGAAAGATGCGCTGAAGAAACATTAGAAGCTACAGTTGAAATTGGAAACGAATTTACCGTGGGATTCGGAAAGTTCAAAAACTCCTTAAGACAATCTAACCTTAAACTCGTTTACAATTTAAACTCTTAGCTTCTACAGCTTCTTCAGCGCATCTTTTAATTTTTATAATCACTTTATCCGCTTCTACATTCGCAGCAGAACTACCATGTGAATACTCGTTGATTGTCAATTGTGTGGATCCTCGTTTTGCAACGACATCTTTGTCCACACAGTCATACTTTCACACTATCGTCACTAAAAGTTTTATTGAAGACATGAATAAAACCGTCACAGTAGAAGTTTTCTATTTATGCCGAAACAATTATTTACCTTCCATTTCTAACCGAACTTAACCACTCCAAAAACCACGAACAACTGAACCCAAGATTTATCTTTGCGTTCTATAAGTAGGGTCAGAAGTAATGAACAAAAACAATTTCTACGAATTTATGGCAGGTAAAGCGGTTAAACTGTAATTACCTTCTACCAGGGTAGTACAATCTGAAGATTGGTTGGAAGCGACGGAACCCTAGAGACCCCCGAAGGGCGACCCCTAGGAGAAGCCGTAACTTATGCTTGGGAACAGATACTGAACAGTGGATTCCCGTTACCTTCTTCCGGACGCCATTACGAAATGACGTCAGACCGAAGAGAAAGTGAAGAAGAGGCTGACAACACAAGAAAGGAAATTGAAATATCCATGGTCACGACCGGGATTTGAACCCGGGCACCGGCACACTGGCCTCATGGCAGACCGCCGCCTGAGACTGCACAACCACGCTGGCGCGGCTGCTAATTATCTAAGTGCATATTAAAGCCTCTGCAAATTGTATTGATAAATCCAAATTTATTTTACAAAGTTGTTTTGTTAGTTTTAAAAAAATTTAATATTTTTATGGGTGTAAATTATAAAATAAAGTGTACTACAGTTCTTATCAGTTGTATTTGTCTTAATAACGAATTTATTCCCATGAAGATAAATAAACTCCTCACTCGTAACTCGAGTTTATAGAATTACAATATATCGCGGAAAGTCGAATAGGCCGCGGCGACTTGCCCTTGACGAATTGTATCTGATCCGTATCAATAGATGCACTTCTCTACTTGTTACAGATTGATGCTTGTCTTGGTGTTTTGTTTCCATTAATTCCCAAGCAATAATACTTGAATATTTGTATTTCCATAATCAGATGTTTGAAACTTCCAAAGCCAAGATTTTAAAACACTTTTTAAAACAAAACAAAAGAAATAGTTTTTTTTATAAAAGCAAATTTTGGATAACTTATTAAAATATTATTTAAATTTACACTTAAACATTGTTAACAATAAGTCGAGAAATGCTATTTAAAGTATAAGTATTGTATGTCAATTTATTACTTACTGGCATTTCGATTTCTGCTTTGATTATGCTGAAAAGTGAATTTTAAAACATTAATGATAAGTCAGATATTAAAAGAAACTACTGTTTTCGAAATTACTTTTAAAACAAACAAATTGCAATAAAGTAACAACGGATAACTGAGGCAATCAGGAAATAAATTATTTGCCTTCAAATTCTTTAAGACGAATAGACGATTCCGGAGACCACTCGTGTTTTTAACAATTCCCTGAAGTCGTTTCAGCGAAAGTCTGTGCGATGGCAGGGACCGTTCTTTTTAGTTCAAAATTTTTTTAATTGATCGCTTTTGGATAATTCAAAATATTCATCGATGAAAAGTTCAAAATAAGTGAAAAACTAGGCAAATTATCAAATGATCATCCTTATATATTATTTCTCAAAGGTGTTTTGTTGTCGGTACGGCATATTTCTCTTAAGACTTCATCAAAATCAATGATTGAGACATCATTTTGAAGATTAGTTTCTCCGCTAATGACGAAAAATAAACAAATTGTTTAAAATTAATGTTTTCGTTAAAAAGCTTTATTTTAAAAACCTTTTTATAAAAATGTAGACACGCTTTAACAGAAGCGACTTCTTTTCGAAAACGAAACCTTCTAGCGTCGTAACCTTCAAATATATTCTTTTTTAAAATAAAAATAATAATATAAAAATGCTCTTTAAAATGATATTTCATCGTTTATTTAATAAGAACAGATAAAAAAACAAACAAAGATTTATATTTTAATAAAATTAAAGGAATTATTAAAATAAGAAACCTAAAAATTTGTCAACTTCTCATATATTATTTATCAAAGGTGTTTTTTTTTTTTATTTCCCTTAATACTTCATCATATCAATGATTGACATATAATTTTGAAGATTATGTCCACCGCTAATAACAAAAAATAAACAAATTGTTTAAAATTAATGTTTTCGTTAAAAAATGTTATTTTAAAAACCTTTTTTAAAAACCTTTAGTTGTAAAAGGCACACTATGTTTAACAGTTTTTGGAGTTGCTTATTATTAGTCAAAGGTGTGTTTTTTTTTCTTTTTTTTTTGGTCGGTGCGCTCATGATTGAGACGTCATTTGAAGGTTACGTTCACTTAAATCAACATTTCTCCTCGCAAGTAAGTACCATATATTATTATTTATCTATTGTTTTGTATTATTTATTTATTTTTTTATTACTTAATTTTTCATTACTTTACAGCGTTTACAACGTTACGTTATACTTCTCCTAACCTTAATAACATTGATCTGCATGACAAGCAAAGGTAAAACAAACATTTATTCCCGAGAATTTTCTTATTTATCTGTTGTTTTGTATTATTTATTTCTTTTTTTATTACTTAATTTTTCATTACTTTACAGCGTTTGCAACGTTACGTTATACTTCTCCTAACCTTAATAACATTGATCTGCATGACAAGCAAAGGTAAAACAAACATTTATTGCCGAGAATTTTCTTATCCTTATATATTATTTCTCAAAGGTGTTTTGTTGTCGGTACGGCATATTCCTCTTAAGACTTCATCAAAATCAATGATTGAGACATCATTTTGAAGATTAGTTTCTCCGCTAATGACGAAAAATAAACAAATTGTTTAAAATTAATGTTTTCGTTAAAAAGCTTTATTTTAAAAACCTTTTCATAAAAATGTAGACATGCTTTAACAGAAGCGACTTATTTTTCGAAAGCGAAAGAAAATTTCAAATAATGCTGTAGCGTCGTAACTTCTAATACATCCTTTTTGGAATAAAAATGCACTTTAAAAAGATATTTCATCGTTTATTTAATAAGAACAGGTAAAAAAACAAACAAAGATTTATGTTTTAATAAAAATAAGCGGTTTATTACAATAAAAAACATAACAATTTGTCAACTTCTCATATATTATTTCTGAAGGTTTTTTTTTGTTTTTTTATCTCACTTAATACTTTATCAAAATCAATGATTGAGATATTTTGAAGATTAAGTTCATCGCTAATGACGAAAAATAAACAAACTGTTTAAATTATTGTTTTCGTTAAAAAACTCTGTATTTTAAAAACCTTTATAAAAATGTAGAAGGTGCCATCTATTGAATCCGTTCATTTATTTATTTCCACATTACCATTCGGTGACTGATCAATATATACCATGCGAATTATTCGCACGGGTCAACCTTTTTTTAAAAATGGAGAAGGCGCCATCTATTGACAGTGGGTTTAACTAACATGCACGACAGCTGTTGGATTTGTTTATTATTTCTCAAAAGTGGTTTTTTTTGGTGCGAATTATTCGCACGGGTCAACTAGT
>JAFIDM010021383.1:17853-30755 GCA_023159025.1 Thereuonema tuberculata
TTAAAATTAATGTTTTCGTTAAAAAGCTTTATTTTAAAAACCTTTTCATAAAAATGTAGACATGCTTTAACAGAAGCGACTTATTTTTCGAAAGCGAAAGAAAATTTCAAATAATGCTGTAGCGTCGTAACTTCTAATACATCCTTTTTGGAATAAAAATGCACTTTAAAAAGATATTTCATCGTTTATTTAATAAGAACAGGTAAAAAAACAAACAAAGATTTATGTTTTAATAAAAATAAGCGGTTTATTACAATAAAAAACATAACAATTTGTCAACTTCTCATATATTATTTCTGAAGGTTTTTTTTTGTTTTTTTATCTCACTTAATACTTTATCAAAATCAATGATTGAGATATTTTGAAGATTAAGTTCATCGCTAATGACGAAAAATAAACAAACTGTTTAAATTATTGTTTTCGTTAAAAAACTCTGTATTTTAAAAACCTTTATAAAAATGTAGAAGGTGCCATCTATTGAATCCGTTCATTTATTTATTTCCACATTACCATTCGGTGACTGATCAATATATACCATGCGAATTATTCGCACGGGTCAACCTTTTTTTAAAAATGGAGAAGGCGCCATCTATTGACAGTGGGTTTAACTAACATGCACGACAGCTGTTGGATTTGTTTATTATTTCTCAAAAGTGGTTTTTTTTGGTGCGAATTATTCGCACGGGTCAACTAGTTATGTATTATTTCTCAAAGGGTTTTTTTTGTCGGAACGCCATATTTCCTTTACTACTTCATCAAAATCAATGATTGAGGCATCATTTTGAAGATTACGTTCGCCGCTAATGATGAAAAATAAAAAAATTATTTAAAATTAATGTTTTCGTTAAAAAACTTTATTTTTAAAAACTTTTTATAAAAATGTAGACATGCTTTAACAGAAGCGCCTTATTTTTCGAAAGCGAAAATATTCTTTAGCGTTGTAACCTTCAACCATTTCCTTTTTTGAATAAAAATGCACTTTAAATGATATTTCATCGTTTATTTAATAACAACAGATAAAACAAACAAAGATTTATATTTTAATAAAAATAAACGATTTAAAACAATAGAAACTAATTAAATTCTCATATATTATTTCTCAAAGGTGTTTTTTTTTATTTCCCTTAATACTTCATCAAAATCAATGATTGAGATATTTTCAAGATTACGTTCACCGCTAATGATGAAAAATAAACAGATTGTTTAAAATTAATGTTTTCGTTAAAAAAATTTATTTTAAAAATCTTTTTTGTAAAAGTGTAGAAGGCAGTCTATTGACAATCTTTTCATTTATTTATTTCGACATTACCATTCGGTGACTGATCAAGATACAATTATTCGCACGGTTCAACTTCTTTATAAAACTTGAGAAGACGCCATCTATTGACAATATGTTTAACTAACATGCACACAAGCTGTTGGATTTGTTTATTATTTCTCAAAGGTGGTTTTTTTGTTGCGAATTATTCGCACGGGTCAACTAGTTACAATATATTTTGTTTTTCATCTAGTTATGAACGATATTGAGAAGATGGGATATCAGTGATTATAAACTGTGATTGTGATCATTGGTTTCATCCCTATTACTAAAGAACATCCCGTTCGGAATCTTCAGGGACATAGCTTTTGTATTTTGCGGCAAAAGAAAATAGGTCCAACTTGTCGGCTTTGCAAAGTATTATCAGAAGTGAAATAAACATTCAAAATATGAAATTTATTTTTCTAAACGAATTCAAGAAAAATATGC
Organism: Thereuonema tuberculata; assembly: GCA_023159025.1. NCBI lineage: Eukaryota > Metazoa > Arthropoda > Chilopoda > Scutigeromorpha > Scutigeridae > Thereuonema > Thereuonema tuberculata. Next base: position 19,601 of record JAFIDM010021383.1, read on the forward strand.
CTTTTCGTTAGTCAATAATGTTTGTATTTATTCTCCGACAAAGAAAATGCATTAAAATATAAAAAAAAAACAAGATGGCGACTAAAAGTAGTTTTCTCTCGTACGCTAAGCATCAGTTGTACAAGCTCCGTAAAACGTTTTCTTATTTTAACGGTATTATTCCTTATGTATAAATATTTTCATTGAAAATAAGTGTAATCATAGGTCCAAAAAAACATTAGTAATCAAACCAAGCCTAAAAGGAAAGCAGTGAAAACGACAATTCAACTGAAAAAGAACTCATTATGAAGTTTGAAAGTGGAACTCGTGTCTCGGATCCGGCCACTCAATATAGTAATTTTTCAGCATGATGTCCTTAAGTATTATTTTAAGTGTTTAAATAAGCATTAGCTGTGAGTCTGTAACGGATTTATCCAATTTACATAATTTCTTATCGAAAAAATTGAAATTTTTTTGTGAACTAATGAACTTTAATTCCAAAGAATGAACATTATTTAAATAACTGTTTGTAAACTGTCTGTAAACTGTTAGCGAACCGATAATTCAATAAGAAGAATTGTCAAGTTATATTGAAAGTTTGAAGTGAATTCATATTTCAATATTGAAGAGCTGACGAAGAAGAGTAAGTATTTCTATATCCGATATTTTTGTTTAAGTTTATTATATATTGTTTTTGTTTATAAAGTATATATCTGCTACTAAATACGTTAATAAATTATATATAACAGTAACAATAATATGATTATGCACACCAGACAACGTCTACAACTGCGCCACAGACACATGGTATTTGATTATAAACTTTGTAAGCTAAAAGTTATATTACAACAAACTAAAATTTGTAACAATAAAAAAAAGGTTCATATTTACAATTTGGAGAGTTTCGAATCACCTGGAGATTCATCTTTATGGACAATTATTTTCTAGAAGGTTCTGGTTATATGCAAGCAGAATTTTGCAATTTACCAATAAAATAACTTAATTAAATTTTTATGTTAGTGATTCGTCAAAACCTTGATTACCAATAAAACATTCATTTTGATGCCCAGAAACCAAATATACACATCCTCTTTTATTAATCATATTATCTTCCTGTTTTTTATGACCATTCAGATTCGTTAATTTGTTATTCAAACTATAACTCAATTTTATATCAATTCTCTGAAAAAATGTTAATTATCTGTTTATGTATGATTTGATGAAAAGGGAAAGCTGCCCAGACGAATCCATTTTTCTGGTTTTTTGGTTCTGGATTGTAAATATAATGTAAGGTTTTAGAAATAGTGGAGGATACAAATTGAACTGTATATTCAATGTTAATAAATTCTTTCTTAACCCTATTCACATGCTTATAGAAAAGTTCTTCTGTAGAACAAAGAAAAAAAGCTTTCCTTGTTTTCATTTTTATTAAATTAGCTTTAGCAGATGAAGGAAATTGCTGATAAATAGGAAATAACGGAATTTCCAGAAATAGGTTGGAATACAGTTCAGTTATAATAGAATTACCTTTCAATTTGATCATTACATCTAAAAATGGCAATCATTTATTTTCATGTTTTTCAACGGTAATTTGTATTCCTTTATCCAGGGAATTAAATTGATCCAAAATGAGGTTCTCTGATTCATTTCGAGCAATAATAAAAATATCATCCACATGTTTTTGAAAAAAGGATGTAGAGTTGTGAAACTGAACAAGAAAAGAACGAAGATGAATTTGTTTTACAAATTGCATTGAAAAAAACTGCATCGAAATTTCTGTTAAAATCATACATCATGAAAGCCCATAAATTCTCCAAAATATTGTTGGACAATTAAGGCATTAGCAATAAAAAATAGGTTCTCAAATAAAAATTATTTAAACAAATTAAATCTGATTTTTCTTTTGAGTCATGATTACCAAAACGAAAATCCAAAACTTTTTCAAGCAATTCATAGGTAACAGAAGTAAAAAGATCCTTGGCATCTATAGAAAAAAAACTAACTATTATCCTCTATGTTTACGGATTTTTAATTATTACCAAATTTTTCTCCATTTTTTAAAAATCTATGGATTTGAATTTTGGACACAGTTTTGGACAGCACCGTAGTTGTATCATGGATCATATAGAGCTAATCACATGTATGAAGTAGGTCGAATAGGAAAATTTGAGGAATATTTAATATTAGATAAATGGAAAAATAAACAGGGGAAAGAAGCTATTGAATCTTTTTTTGTCAAATTATTTGGTTCTTATAATTCCTTTGTCCGCAATGCTCACACACAACATTATTTAAATAATGGTAAATTTCTAAAATATGCAGAAATTCAAAAGAAAAAGATAAAAGAAACGATTAAAAAAGGAACAATTATGGAATTAACTAATTGTTAGGATTTCTATCCAAAAAAAATTTAAATACCCTCATGGGCATTTTTTTTTCTTCTCCCCATTTTAAATGTTTTCACAGTTTCTCCAATGAAATTCTTTTTTAAATCATAATTAGGAATTCAGTGTATTAACAAGGTATGAGTTAAAATGACGATTATTCCATATAAATAGGAGTGGGTAAGATAGTATGGGGTCGCAAAGAGACTCGCACGAGCATTTCCGAGACCACCACGGCGCAGTCTATTCTAAAGTAAAGGTGACTCAGAAGCCGTTGCGAAGCACTGAGATTGGATTACTAATCACTATCCTTATCATGTTTCTTATTAGGTTTTCTAACAGGGCGAAATATTTACTACAAGCAGGTGGTTGCAAGTCACATGACAGAAATGAAATTAAAGAAATGTGGACGAATGATGTTACTTCCAGTGAAGGACAATCAAAATAGAAATATTAGTGTTCGTAGGGAGTTAGAATTAAGTCGGATGAAGTTTAGTGAATTATTCTTAGAAAATGATATCCATGTTTACGTTTTCAAAATCAATTCATATTTTCTAATTACTACAAAGAGAAACAGTCAGTTTAATAATAATAAAAAATACTAATAAATACTGGCTTTCGAATTTTTAAATTAGAAACTCAAAGACCTGACTTTTAATTGCAATAATTAAATGCTTGAAAAATGAAAATTTTATTAAACAAAAGAGTATTTTAATGTTTATTTCTACTTTGATAGCCATTATAATAAGATTGTGTACTTTTGACATCACAGATCTAATCAACTTCAATTAATTTTTGAAAGATATTTATTCTACGATCTCGTAATCTCAACAACAATACCTCTAAGCTTCATGAATAATTCCAATGAAATCCACATCAACTTATCCCCAAATTTCTTTGACAACAGACTGTAGTCGTTGTATCGCGTCTGAAGCCTAGAAAAATGAGATCTCCCAGGAAAATTCTAAAACTTCAGTAAACATATAGACACATAAATAAGACAGATATTCTGAAAGGCATGTATTTATCTTGATGTGGGGAGCGTGGGTGGCTTGACAGCCGAGCACCTTCGCCTAAAAGATCTATTGTGCTAAGAAGGACAGACGGAGAGAAAGATTGAGAAAGGATAGTGTGAGAAATGCTGGGGAAACGGGAGAACCCAGGGAAAACCTGCCCAGGGCGGATCGCCAACATCACCGAAACCCACATGAGAACCGAACCTCGGTACTGAGAGGTGAGAGGCCAGTGTCTGAGTGACATCGCCAACCGCACGTCCTAAAATTAATCTTACTAATCTCTCTCTGAAAATTCGTTTTTCAGTCCGTTTTCATTTTACAACTCAGCCAACGATTGTCTTGTCCTTTGATCATGAGTTCAATTACTCCATGCCAGAGGTTCATAATCTTAGGAAGTCGAAGGGATAACATTATTACAAAAGTTCTGATGAAGTAACCCACCTTTAGACTAATTAATGATTTCATAATGACATTTACAATAATAATAAATAATAAAACATGTAATTTACACAAATATTTTCGGAATTAATGATTTGAAAATGTCCTAAATAATATTTAATAATAAGTCTAATTTACATAAACTTCCAATTATAAATGAGGATAATTTTATATTTAAAATTAAAAGTATTTTTTATTAATGCTTTAGACATAATTTTCATACAGTGAAAAGGAAAATTAAAAGAAGTAATAAATTTTGAATTTATTAGATGACGTCATGAATAGTATTTAAAAGCGAACGTGAGCCTCGATCTCTCTCTCTCTTGCTCTCATTCTCGCACGTAGACACGCAGTGTCATGAACCAAGAGTGCTTTCCAAATTGTGCAGATACAGAGATCTGGCACGAGATTGTTGCTGACGTATGATGACGACGACAGCAGATTGGGTGGTAGCATGACGCATCGGCAATGGAAATTAATGCCGGGAGATTTAACGGGAATCAGAAACCTGATGATAACAAGGATAAAGTATCTAAGCCTTAAGAGTATTAAGCGTCAACCTATTATGAAAGTAAATGCCAACCCTATCGATACAAAGTAATGAAAATTATAGTAGAAGGTTAATTATTCCGTGATAACGGTAAGAAAGCAAAATAGCGAATTCTAAGGCGTTCATTAAGTGGAAGGAACGGACCGAACCATATCGTAACGAGGGATGCGAAAGTCAATGCAGAAGGAGCCGACTTCACAACACGAAAAGAAGACAACATTGGAATTAATCAACAAACTGTGAGTTATCCTGTTTATTATTTATTACTCAATTTTGGAAGTGGATAGGAAGATAAAGTAATTTCGGAAAGTATTAACTGATAGTAATAGAAGAGGAAAATTATAAACGGAACGGATTTATTTTTCCAAGGGAAGAGGAAGTGTGATTAAATTAGTGCTGTGAATTATTTATTCAAGTAAAGAAATTGGATAATAAACTGAGTGACTGTGTTTAATTTAATTTCAGTAAAGGTGAAATTGAATCGTTAATAGTTCTTCGAGTAGAAGAGAATTTCTTAAGCAAAGAAATTATAGAATAAGTTATTGAACTATCTCATTTGATTCGCAGCGTGAATCAAGTAGTAAAATTATTTGTGCTAAGGTGAAACCAAACGCAGTGGAAGTAAATAATTATACAAGTGAAAATTATTTGGCAATTATCGATTGTGCATTATATAATTAGTTTGCAGATGAAGATGGAAATTGTTATAGTGAACAGTAAAAATCGATAACTGTAAAAGTGCAAAGGCAGATAATTACTCTGTTGAGTGGGAATATAGAATCAACTGAAGAAAGAAGAATTAAATTGTTTGAACTATGTTTCAAAGATGTGATATAATGAACATTTGAACTTTCGTTCTTTTCATTTAAGTGAATAAATGATAAGACTCATACTGTAAATAATTTTCATTATCAGTGGAAAAAAAAAAAAAAATATATATATATATATATATATATATATATATTCTTTGCTCTGCTATCTCAGTATTTTCTCAACAATAAAATAATGCACTAGTTGTGTTTCGTATCAACATTCCAATTTAGTAACAATTGAGACAAGTGCTTTTGCTTTTTACAGTTGCTTTTGCAATTAAAAACCACTTTTTTCCAATCCGGTGTGGTACGACCTTGCCGTGGTGGATGCGCTTTAAACTAACAGTGCCACAACTATTGAATGATAAGTCATTTCTTCAGTAAAAATCGAATACAGTCACATCAACATTCCAATACGAAAGTCTGAGACATTTGCTATTGTAAGTTATGACATTTTTCAATGTTGGTATCTGTTTGTATCAATGTAAAAACTCAAATTTAATTTTAAGTTTGACACTACTTGGCCACAACAAATATATCGGCAGGCAGTGGGTTATGCACCATTGTTCTATCCTCATCAGGTGATCAAGAGCTCACATAATCGAAGTAATTATTCTTGGAACGAGTTCTATCTTCGCTGTTTATTCGTTTTATTTACTAATACAATAATAAATCATATTGTTCGATCACATTTCCTATTATGATTCTTCTTTTTATTATTACTATTACAGTTTTATATCATTATAGGAACCATCATTTGGAACCAAGAAAACCATGTTCCTTTGTGTATAGTAATTGGAACCTCCATCGTTTCTGAAACTTTCAATTCTGAAGCTAGTTTATGCTTATGAATTTCGAAAATAAAATTATTAAAGAGAAATCTATTAGTGAAAGCAATAATTGTGAATTTAAAAGAAAACCGTAAAAGAGGTAAGAATTTATTACAATAACTGAAAAAGTCAACTTAAAAATATAATTCACCTGAATCAAAATGAGATTTCATTAAAAAATATTAATGAATTAAAAGTTCATTAAATTTTTTTTAAATTGTTATTTGTTTCATTTATGATTGTAATTTAGATTAAAAAGATAATTCATAAAATTTTCAATACAAATTGATGAATGTATTTGTTTTCCTACTTTATTTTTTAGAATTTATTTTTTTATTTTATAATATAAAATGAATTATTTAAAAAAATTTTAACTTGAAGAAATTCTTTTTAGGAATAATTAGAAATAACAAATAAAAAAAATAAAAATATTTAAAAAAATAAAAAGATAAATTTGAAATTAGAAAATAAAAATAATTTAAAAAAACGAAGGCAGCAGTGAAATGATAGAATAAAACTGAGATTCAGATAAAGAAAGGGAATAAAATATGAGTAAATAGAGGTAAAAGGGATAAAATAAAATAAAAATAAAATATAGAAGGTAGTAAACCAATGGGAGATGCTACATTTAACTATGAAGTTGGATGCTTTATGTTAATTCTTTCTTTTCTTTTTGATCAGTCCGTAAGCTATCATCGATGGTACAGATAATGAAACATTGTAAGCCTCGAATGGTAGTTCAAATAAAATATATCTCCTTACACTTTCTATGGGAATCATTTTTAAAAATTAATTTTTTCAATTTAAAATAAGGATCAATTGCTATTTTATAAACCGTAATCATTGTTAATTTCATTAATTTACTTCTCCACACTTGTAATAACTCAATTATAAACAAGAATTATGTATTTTATTTTCACTCTATTTAGTTAGTTACTTTACCTGCAGCATTTCGAGAATTGGATTGACAAGCAACTCACGCAAGTTAAAGGGAACCTCCCAGGAGAGCAAGCAGTAGTTCCTTATCACCGCCGTAAGACGTCGCTTTCCAGTTGTTCCATGCGCCACCTCCAGGGTCCCATGCTCATTACCCAGAAAGCTTTTACAATCATCGTCATTTTTTGTTATATATTTACCTGCAACTGAACTGTATCCTTTTACTTGACAAAACCGTCTTTCCTCTACTGTTTTTTTCGTTTGAATTTTCAATTTATTTATTAGCATTTCATTTCTTTAATTTTCTTTGGTTTTTATTGAAAACGAAGTCAATATAGTAAAAAACTAATTTTATTTTGTAATATTTGATGAAAATAACTGTGAAATTTGTCATTTCTTTGTCAGTATTATCTTTGAAAAGTTCCTTTTTTTCGATTTATTTATTTATTTGTTTATTTATTTATTTATTTTAGTATTAGACCGCTTATCAATTTAATATTTCAAATAATTATTTCGCTAATTTTCAAAACATTTTTGTTTTATTTTTCATTTCATTATTTTTGCTGCGATTTGGACCCTCCCGCTTGGGTATGTTTATAAAAAGTTTTGTTTGTATTTAGTAATGAGCAATACTGTGACGATCCGTTATGAGTTATTTAAACTGTGGTTGTGATCTGGGGGCACGGCAGTGCCCCCGCCAAGACGAGCCGAAGGCAGGAAGGGCACTACGTACCTTTTCTGGAAGTGTTTCGTCGTATTTTCGAACCCTCATAGCTTCGGCCTAGATAATACTAGAGCTCAAATTTTCAGGATATGATGCACTTACCAGACTAATGAAATACGCTAAGTTTCATTTATTTAGCTTTTATACTTTGGATTTTATTAATACCTAAAATACGTCGATTTCGTCACTGACTCACTCATGATCATCAAAACCTCTAGGGTACTTTCTGAAGTCCTAGAAAGCTGAAATTTGGTATGCAGGCTAGGATTAGCACACAAACAACAAAAAAATTAAGAAATCCGTAACTTTCACCTTCCAACCCCTCAAAAGGGGTGGGTCTGGTTATGTATTACCGAACCCTCACAGCTTCGGCCTGGATAATACTAGAGAGCTCAAATTTTCAGGATAAGATGCAGTTACCACACTAATGAAATACGCTAAGTTTCATTTATCTAGCTTTTATACTTTGGATTTTATTAAGATCTGAAATGCGTCGTACTCTCAATGCTTCGGCCTAATTAATACTGTGTAATAATGTGATTTCTTACAAAAGTGCAAACAGCTTGTATATACAAGTTGACCAATAAAAAAACAGAAAAGTAGGGTATTGAAAAAAAATCCATTTTTTAAATAATCTTAAAACTAAATTTAGTTGTAATAGATAATCCCACCCAAAACATTTCATGTAAAATAAGTTGCCAAGACTCACATGCTCATAATGCTTTCACTGTTAAAAAGTTATCAGATCTCATCCTACAAAAAGAAATGAAATCCCACCCAAAACACTTCGTGTAAAATAAGTTGCCAAGACTCACATGCTCATAAAGCTTTCACTGTTAAAAAGTTGTCAGATCTCATCCTACAAAAAGAAATGAAATTCCACCCAAAACATTTCATGTAAAATAAGTTGCCAAGACTCACACGCTCATAATGCTTTCACTGTTTAAAAGATATGAGATCTCATGTAGAGCGAAGCCCTAACTCTACAAGGCCTAACTCTACAAGCCCTAACTCTAAAAACCTTATATCTTGGTCAAAAAGTATGGCTTGGCCGTTTCATGGAACTATTTCATCTCACCCAAAACATTTCATGTAAAATACGTTGCCAAGATGCTCATAACGCTTTCACTGTTAACTGTTATCAGATTTCAAATAGTGCCAAGCCCCTCACTATACATGCCTAACTCTAAAAACCCTAATATCTTGGTCAAAAAGTGTGCCTTGGCATACTCCATATCCTTTACATAACTCCATGGGATTGTCTGTGTGACAGCCACGAAACGGCCAAGGCATACTTTTTGACCTTTTGACCTTTTTGAAAATACTATTGGTTATCTCGGTAACCAGCGCCATTAGATACACAGCTGATGAACAATCGCAATGAATTATGGGAACAAGGAAGCAGATGTTCGGCTATTACGCGCCAGGTTTGAAGTTCCAAAAGTGTTCAGTGCTCATCAGTAACGAGGATTAATTGTGCGTCTAGAAGTGTCTGGCGGCAGTGCTACAAATATTGGTCATCGCAGCAACGTCACCGAAGTGAAAGGCAAAGCTGAGACGATAGACAGAAAGTAATGAAAGTATTTAATTACTTCCATTTTGGAGGGCCCTATCATTACGAAGACGAAGAAACCGACGCAAGTGCTTCGGACGTTGACTCTTTATTAAATAGTACAATCACTAAATTTGCTTTATTAACATAAGGTGTTAATTGATAGAAAAGCCTGATATTAATTATTATTTAATATCTTTATAAATATTATAAAGGTAAAGTGCTTTCACAATACAGTGAAAGAAACCATTAACCATCTAGGTGAGAAACCTTTCATACAGGTGAATTCCATTAATCGAATGATTCACGTGTCTATCACATTAGAGTTGAGAAAGCCTATTCGTATTCACAAAGGTGAAATAGTGTATGAGCCATTTATTGTGCATAACAAGAGAAAACTCGCGTGTGTGTGTGTGTGAACTGTACTGTTATAGATTAAAACAATCACTCCATATATTTGCATTATTATTAGAAGCGTGCTTGTTATTAAGATATTATTAATCAAAGGATTACTTTGTGAATTAGTTTTGATATTTCGTATCAAGTTGATACTCGAGAAGGAATTATTATTATTTCTAAGTTCAAGAACTGTAGCAGACTTTGAGTGTTAAGTCTACTGAGCTTTTACATAAATCACTTGTATATATCCATTATTCAGAAAGAATTTTTAATGAAAATAAATCACTTCATGATTTTTCATAGCCTACCCCTAATTTTCTTTGTGTTATTCTGCGCATTACTATGCGTTCTGCACCTAATCGCAGCAGAAACAGTCTTCAACAAAGTAAGTTGAATTGAAAAAGATGTGTACGTGTACACTGTATTAATCTTTAGAACAAGAAGGTCCTGTTTCTTGTTGATTGCTTACATTCATTGGTTTAAAAAATAATTTATTTTCTGCTGGGTTTGTTTGTTGCTTATTTCTTAAGTTAATAACTGACGGAGATAAGTGTTCATAATATGCAAACACATTTTCATTTGCCGATTGTTCAACATATTGAATAACAAAATTTAAATGGTCTTTCACTTCGCTCATCTTAATTGTAGGCTGGATAGTGTCTCCTACCTCTTTTTCCTCGTATGAGTCTTGCAGAGAATCCATGTTTACGAAACAATATGTTTGCAAAACAACACAACGATCGATGATTAATCGCTTGGTTGAAAATGTAAAACTCGTCAGAAAATAATAAGCAGCCTTTATTATTATTACATTTTTTTTAAAACTGTTCGTTGTAAGCGACGTCCGTTATAATAGGGTCCATTATCATGAGGTTCTACTGTACATGTAATAAATACATACTAATTAAAGTCCTCCCAGCGAAAGGTCGACTGTGGACACCAGATGGCAGAATAGTAGAATTTGAATCGATTGTATATGTCAGTGCTTATGGCGGGAAAGTGAACATTTCAGGGGAGTTCGAAGATTACGGATAAAAAGATATTCCTTTTATTGAACTATTCTGATTTCTCATGAAATATAATTTCCAAAATGTATTTATTTTCATTCATTTGATTCAATATAGAATGTAATTCTTAAAAAAAATAATGGTAACTAAAAATTAAAATATAACTATCGTATATTACCAATTGTTTGTTTCCTTTTGAATAGGAATTTAATTGAGACATATATTATTCATTAGTATTGGTATTTTAATAAATTACATTAGAAATTCTAAAATTGTATTTTATTTCTGAGAAGGTATTATCATTTAGATTTAGTTATTAAAGGATTCTAATGCGAAATTCATAACACATTGATATTTGACAATTACTGTTAAATAAATTATTTACTTATTTTTTGTTAGGTGAAAATGAACTAATATTATTTAGAAAATAATAGGCGACAGTATTGGAACCTTTTTTTTTTTTTAGGTGTGGCTTTTTTTGTTTGTGAGTAGAATTTTTATGTAACTTATATATGATAAGATATAATT
>JAFIDM010021672.1:0-14408 GCA_023159025.1 Thereuonema tuberculata
CACAGAAACGTATTTATTTATTTATTTATTTATTTATTTATTTATTAGTTATTATTTAGTTTTTACAGAAAACGTATTTATTGAATTGTTAATAAGCCAATCTTCCCTACGACCTTTTCACGTTTCTTCTTTGATTTATTGAGCGAAAGTGAATGTAGTTTAAAATGTCTTCTTGTGTTCGTCAGACACAACGATTGACTTCCAACACTGTCTTCTAATAACAGTCATTATCTAAGACGGCGAATGAAGAAGGAACCTTTCTGTGGTGCGTGAGCTGTCAACCTGGGACGGAACCAACAATGGAGGCTCTTTTGATGCAAAACTAATTATTACGTGACAATGGAAATGGAATCCCAACACGAACAGAAGGGAATTCCAGAAGTTTCCAAAACACGAATGCTACTTTACAATCAAGAATTCAATGTTAAAACGTATGCGCAGCTGCACGTACAGGTATTATCATTTGGTATCTGAAATAATAGTTTGTTGACCAGCACTGGATACTTACCGGGTTTAATATACTATTAGTTATTCTAGAAATATTGCTCAATCGTGTCAAAGTTTTATTATTTTTAGGAAATATAACTCGGTATTATAATTAATACAAAGTTAATATTAAAAAAATATAAAAATTAACATCGTTTTATATAAAAACAAAAGATTTATATAAAGACATACAAAAGATAACGGAGAAATGTCATCCCACAGTCAATATTTGATCATTCTATGTTTTTACTTGTAGTTAAAGTTTATATACCGGTAATTTAACTTTTAAACATGCTACACTTTGGAAAAGATGTAGGCTCGTGTCTTCGTCGATCTACGAGGATCGGGGGCTTCGGGTCAACTCACATCAGCTTCATCTGATTACATCCGTTTAATTTTGATTAGTGAATGAATATCGTTTGTTTTATTTTTATTTTGAACTATCAAACTAACCGTAGATTCTTACGCTGATTTCAGTTTTAATCATAAACAAAACTACGGCGAAGAACGAGAACCACTTAAAGTGGCAACACTCTTGTCCGATGGATGAAATACATTCGAAATAATGAATTCTGCTTCTATCAAGTCTTTTTAAATTGATTCCCTGCTCTGGGACTGCTGAAAACAATTAGCACTCGTTCAACGCAGTACATCTACAAGAGAGTAAGCGATCACTACTTTTAACTGCATTGGTCAAACAACTGTAGAAACAAATTACAGATTCAAACTGTGTCAAACAAAATGTATTACATAATTAATAGTAATTAAGTTACATTAAGGACTGACCTTTCCTATTATGTTTCAGTGGGGGTTGCAATGGATTAACTTGATTATTTTCATTTTATGACGACATCTGAAAAATTTATGATATTAATTTTTTTATAAAATAATACTTGGGAATTCAGATCACGCCTTTAACTGTCTTTACTTCGTCATTGCCATCCGGTCAACCGTAATTAATTCTTAAAGGATAAAGTGTCCCACCACAGGCCTATGTGGCCTTTGGGATCGCGGTAGGAAAGGCTCCCGGCGTTACAAGACCAACGGGACTAATTTGAATTCAGGTGGTCAGCCCGATGCCCGTCCGCTTTTAACCCCCTGGAAAGAAACCAGGTACCCATTCAACAGAAGGCTGGGTAGACGCTAGGATCCGTTTGAAGGAGAATGGAGGGTGGAAAAATCCTTTACGCCCTTACCCACTCGGCTATCGAACCCACGTAATTAATTCTTTCACATGAATTTAAAAAAAAAAATAATAATCGCTTCTCAAAAGTCATAAATTTCTAAAGTTTTCATTTAATTAAAATGCGTAAGTTCGAATATTTCTAGAGCTTCTCTAATTTCAAACTAATTCTACACAAATTAAAAAAAAAAAAAAAATCTTGAAATTCCGAATGAGAGTGAAGCTAATTGTTTTAATTCTCAGGAAGATCACGTTTCATCTCACCAAGTGTCTATTACATCAACAAGGTAGCTCAATTGTTACGAAGTACGTACATTTTTTATATTGTTTTACCAACATATAAATACCTTTTAAGTCAACAGAAATGCTGGTTGGGGGTGTGACCCTCTTTCCAATACAATGAATTTCTGTTTGTTGTTTTCAAGTTGTGAGATGCCACTAACTTCATCACTTTATTACATCTTAAACAACTGCCTCTGTCGTCGTTTGTCAATTGCTAATCGATGACAGTAGCAATAGCCTGTTTATCCTGAAGTTAATTTGTACTTTTTTTAAATTAACTTCAGCATAAACTTAGGCTTATTTTCATGATCAATTAGCAACTTGAAAAAAGTTCTACCATTAATAATAAAATAATAGTGAGTTTTGATTTTGGAAGCGTAGGTAAACAAAAGCCAAAATATAATTACTATGACTGCTGTAACAGATGGTTCATTATAATTACGCACCGTTCTGTCCACCATGTGCAGCGCAGGGCGTGGGGACGCATTCCTGTATTAATGTTTCATTCATTTACCAAAACTGGAAGCCTACCGGTGCCGAGAGGCAAGTTTTTTTTTCTCTCTTTTCGTTCAATACAATAAAATTACCACAGTCGTTTAAGTTTCTGTAAGATATCGACTCGCTAAATATTATTTTAAACGTTTTACCATCTACACTTCAACTCACACCTGCTCTTCAGTAATAGCAGCACAGGGGTGTGTATATATATATATATATAACGTTTCATAGAATGTCATATAGTGCTGGGCTCTTAGCGTAAATCAGCTGTCTAAGATTAAGGATAGTGGAGTTAGTTCATTACTGATTTTACTTTATTCAAAATGTATGCTTAATAATAGAGTATACTATTTAGCCGAATAAATGTTGTCCTAGGCACACCCACTAATCTACATTACACCCGGGAAGGAGACAATCCCTGAAGAAAGAACGGCAAACATTCAAGCCTGCGCCAGAAATCGAAAGTAGATGAAGTTCATTTAGCAGCTGAAACCTCTTGACTACGCCAGACGGCCGTTGCGTTTGGATTGAAATATTTCACTGACTTGACTTACGACAATACTCTTCCACACTTTGATAATAATAGACTGCTTCCAATATTTCTACAATGTCAATGTAAACAATCGAAATGTGTACAAGTTATTGGTATTTTATTGTGCTTGTCATTGGAAAATCTTACTCGCTTTCGAAATGACAGCAGATTTTAATGACATAAAGTTTGTCGTTGACTAGTTTAGTAAAATTCTGAATCAAAAATGATAAATTTTTAAACCACAAATTCGCATCTTCTGCAAATTTCTTATAAACTACTGAAAATAATATCCTGTATCTTGAAACAATCGAAAGTATGTGATCACATATCAAACATATTTCTTTATTTACAGGCAATTTACAGGAATTTTCCAGAATATCTGATCTTCTCTTTCGAGGGCAAAGAGGAAAAAAAATATAAAAAAACGAAAAAAACAAAACAAAGAAAGAAAAGAAATAGACAATAATAAATAGATATCAACAACTTTGGCGCGCCTACACTCCTCGAAAAGAGGTTACAAAGCAATAACAGCAATTTTTAACGCAATTATAATGGATCATTTGTTTTTGGTTTCAAAAATGCTTCATTTATATTCCCTTAAAACTGGAAAAAAAATATATATATTCTGTTTCTTTTAGTTTTTAGTGAATTAATTCCTCCGCACCTGATCAGTAAAGGAAAAAAAAAAAACAGAATAAAACAAGAAAGGCTACAATGGGATTTGATTATAATTCCATTGAAAATGTTCATGTTCTTTGTTTATATGATTTTTTTTTCTTTTCTTAATTATCTCTTTCACGCGTCTCTTGCTCATTGTGAAGGTGATAAATAATGAAAAACCCACCCATAGGCCCTGCCCAACATTACACACATATTTCTGATAAGCCCTTAGGGGAAAATGGGTAAAAAATCATCCTGTTTCTCTTTTATGTCCGTTTTTTGTGGGGTGCGATTTGACGTTCCACCTTTTCTGCTCATCCTTATATGAAGATTCAGTGATACGAGTCGCATAGTTTAGTATTTTTTTAATTTTTTTTTTTTCAAAATCTACAACGCCGTATCTAGAAAATAGTCGCAAAATTAACGTAAATGATTTCAAAAAAAGAAAATAACAAAAAAAAGTAAAGAAAATATAGTAATAAACGTGCATGTAGATAAATTAAAAATAAAAATAAAAATACGCATAAATAAAGGTTCTCGAACCCTGAGTATCTCGAGAATCTGGGACATCTGTTTCAGACTCATTGAGCTTCATCAGCAATGTTTACCCTTGATGATAGCTCAGAATGCGTGAGGTTACCATTTCAGTTCATTGTTGAAATAATAATAACAGAAAATGTAACGAAACGAAAAAAATAAATGTTATTATTTGGTCAAAAGATGATATTATTATTTCTATTTTAAAGGCTTTTCAAAGGAAAAAAGAAAAATCCCTCTCTCCTGATTTATCACTTTCAGCTAGAATTGCAATGTCGATTTTTATTTCCTCCCATTGTTAAAAATGGGGGAGGGGGGGGGGGGCTTCATGGAAAAAGATGGAACAAAAAATTATTATCAATTAGTCATTCCATGCCTACATAGACCGACGGACGGACTAAATTAATTCATAAATTTACAAGACTGTTCTGAAACGCATTCAAGGAAAAATAATATTCCTCTTATCAAATATAGGTTGATTTTTCTTCCGTTAAAACAGAATTGTCATCAAGCGATTAAAGTATTAGCCACTGAGTAACATCGAAGCGTAAAAGAGACATCTATTACCACCTTGTTCGGTTTTTCCGCTTCTGAAGAAGATTAAAACAGTGGATTAGCCACTGACACTGTCATTATCCGCTTAGAAATCACTCACCAAGCAAAGCACTGAATAAAACTGAATTTCATGATTACAGAAGCTACTGTCATATCGAGCTGTAAATCCAAGTCTAATATCGAATGTTATGAATATAACATAATAAATATACAGATCTAAACGGTTGTGTAGGAATAAAAGAAATTTATAATTGTTCAATGAGAGATTATAAATAAAGTTACATACAATTATTCCGTTCAAATTTATTTTTTCCTTAATTTTTTATTCTGTAATAATATTCTATAAAAGTAACAGACTTTATTAATATTTCAAGTGCTTTTAATATAATAATAGCTGCTTTCATATCTTTCTTAAGAAATCAAATGCAAATACAATAGAGCGTCGATAATCCGGACTAATTGAGGTTTGACCTAATCCGGATTATCGACTCATCCGGATTTTTGAATCCCATAGCGAACCTGATATCTACAGTTCTGTAAATGTCAATATAAAAAAATCAGTATAGTTTACAATAATATACAATAACATATAGTTTACAATAACTACAATAACATTGAAAAATTAAAACAAAAGAAAAAAAACTACTGCAAGAACCTATAAAATATGCCAGCAGTACTGTATTTTAAATGAAAGAATTAAATTCTCGATCCGTAGAACTTCTTTTTTCTTTGCTTAGGTAATCCGGATTTTCGACGATCCGGATTATTGACGTCCAGATTACCGACGCTCTACTATATATCTAAATTTATATTCGAAGCGATGGAGCGTCTGATCGACCTCCCCTTCCTTCCAGACTCACTTTAACATCGACGACAGCATACTGTAAATGCAAAATCAAATATCGTAATATCAAAATTTGAAAAATCCTTCTTAATGCCAAGTTCGTGTCATAAGCCACTGAAAACTAACCCACTGTTGGAACTCACTTCACTCTATATCATATTTGACGAATAGAGGGTAAATTTGGTCATTTGGTGAGAACAACGGCGATCATTGGCTGTGGGCAATGCGTAAGTGAATGTTTACGTCCAAAACATTAGCTCATTGGTGGATATATTAAATGCTAATGTTATTCAGCACTGAAGCGAGATTTCGTCTGATCTGTTTAGTGTCCAAAACATCCTTCACTGTCGAAAATACTGGAAACCACTGGAATTTAAGAATTTTCCTAAGCAATTGTCCCTGAACCTTTTTACATTGTTTATCCTCTAATGAGTATCTCATCTCCATTATCTGAAATTACGTCTTTTGATGTTTTTATAAAATCCTGACCTCAACTGTGGTTACATTCTTCACGAGTCTAGCGAAACCCACTGACCACTCCGATCGTTAATGTTTCTAAAAGTTAATTAATAGATTTATTTAATTATGATTTAGTTGGCGTGCCAAATTTCAAAATGCTGCGTGGTGAGATACAAAAATAGTTGAATCAAAGACAGTGAATTAGTAAATTTTAAATTCTATATAACTTGCTTTGTCCAAAGGACAAATTACACAGAATTTAAAATTTTACTATTCGCTGTCAAATATTTTCGCCCCTAATGGTCCGATTTCTATCAAAATCAAAAGGGAGATCATTACAATTTCAGCTTCCTAAGATAAATAACTTTGAAGTTATCGCAATTACTACGTTTTAACGTCAATGTATTTTGGCAATGATTTAACCCTCGCTCCTTTTCTATTCGCCAGATACAGTATGTACCAAAATCAGGACAAAACCAGGATCTTCTTGCAACAATCTACAACCAGCACTTGGAAATTTTCAGCTTCCCAGGATATGTAGTTTTTCAGTTATCTTGATCACAAACGAACGGATATGCGTGTTTTCACCAAAATTGCATTGTAAAACATTTGTTATAATCTTGTTTTTTGTTTTTTTTTTCTCTCTCAAAAGTTGGCCTAAATCTACAATATCCACTAGTAACTTTCACACAGGAGATAAACTCATATTTCTTAAAGATAACTGTATGGGTTTGTCTACTGAGTGAAACGCTAACTATTATTATTTATTGTTCTTAATCATATAAATAATTTTTTGTTTTTTGGTTGAAAGGTTACGACCATCATAAACCATGTCCATGATGATTTCGGAATCATCCTCCAAAGGAGGAATGGGGATGTAATGGACAATTATAGGGGTCTGTAATCGTAAAAATCGCTTTTCTAGAAGATCAATATATTTGTTATTCCGAATCTCTCAGTCTCTTCGAATCAGTCTTTTTGAAATTTGATATGTAAATTTATGAAAATGAGATCATCATTCTTTTGTATTTCTTCTAATTTCGATAAATTCAACATAGCAGCGACCTGATATTTCATTCTACTTTATTCTGAAGCCAACATATTTGTCTGTGCATGTGTGTGTGTGTGTGTGCGTGCCTTAAATTACAAATCGGAATCAGAATTCCTTCTTCTTTATCTTTTGTGTAGATCGGTTATGTCTTCCGGTCCCTACAACGTATTTTACATTGTTTTCAAGTAATCCCTATGTGTCAGTCATCACTGGACGACATCTCTTATTCATCTTGTGAATTCGACAAATTAAAGAATAATGCACTGAGCGACATCAAACTTCATTATTAAAGATGTTTATCACACTCTCTTGCTCCGATTAAGATTTGGTATTTTTAGACCCACAATTTTGATGTTTTTTGTAGTCAAACGATAGCAAGAGTGAGTTGTATAGTCGCGTCTTCCTAGTAACTTTTGAACTGATGGATGGACCTTCTTGAAACTTGACATTCACTTTCAAGAATTAGAGACGATTGGATATTTTAAATATTTTCCATAAGGGGTCCATGTTGAGAAATCTACGCAAGAAGGGGGCAGAAATTCACCTTTGAAAAGCAATGGAATCTAAACAATGGATTTTTATTAAATATTTGATAATATCTCATTAAATTTAATACGATACAAATCTTACTTAGTATTACTTAATATGTCGACTGTTATTCAAAATTTGAGACATACTGTAATAAAGTCAGAAAGCAAATTGACGAAATTATGTTAAAAAAAATATTTTAAAAAGCACGAATCTTCTTCAACCAATCACTAAAAATATGAAAAGAAATGTAAAATAGCAGACAATTAACAAGAATCCGGTGAAAGTGATCTGAGTGCGGAACCGTGGAAACCGAAATTTCCAGAACAAGTAGCCTCTGAATCGTTCATAAAAGAGCTGAATCACCACGATAATGAGAAAGGAATCAATAGAGTTCACGAAACAAAAAAATACAATATTGATAAGCGCACGATGCAATCCCCAAAACAGTAATCTCTTTAGTGAAACTACTAATTAATATGGGGGAGTTTTACCATTGCACAAATTGAAACATGAACACAAAAAAGGATTAAAGAAATGGCTGATTTAAGACTTTACATCAATATTTAACTTCAAGGTAAATTTCACTGAAAAAAATTAAAATTAAAAAATTGCTTCAGATCTACGTTGACGTTAACTCAAGACGTGAATGAAATTTCCAATTTCTTTGTTCCTGTTTTTCCATTTTTTTTACTACTAATTAAAATGAAGGTTTCTTTTTTGTTTTTGTTTTAAGTATCGTAAAAGTCCATATTCCGCCAAATCCTCATTCAATATTATATTTTTAATTGGTGAAAGCTGTGACTCAAGTTAAATATTGACATTTAATTTCTCTACAAATCTCTCTACAATTTGTGGTTCCTGGGCTTTTGTAACTGCACTCTAGTTGTATAAATATTTAAATTGCTTCTTTATATATCAATTTGCTAAGTGGATGTTTTAGACATTTACATTAAATGTATACTTGCAATGTTATTAAAATTATTTTCATTAAATTCAACTATTTTCAGAAAGTTGTAAAACGTGTTTTACTAGTCGTTAATTATCGCCGTTTACAAAATTTAAAATGATTAAAATACGTAATTAAAATAAGTATAATATATTCTACTTAATTATTTTGAAAGTACAGATAGTCTCCGATTACGATCCGACAGCTTGGTCGCACGTCGATGATGCGTAAAAAAAAGTATATTATATATATATATATATATATGCATATCATAACAGTCAATAAATACATTGTATATAGGATGTTCATATATGTTATAGATTACGTCTTTCTCTATTGAAAAAAAAAAAAAAATGTTCGAAAAATATTGGATACATTCAACTTTTTTGAAAATGTTCGATTTTTGACTTTTTTAAAATTTCGTTCGTAAACGCGAGTATTCGTAAGTCGAGGACCGTTGGCGTTTTTTTATGTTTGTGAAAAAGACCGGTACTTTTGCATTACCCCCCCCCCCTGCCTCGTAACCCAGTGCTTATGGAACTCCTGACTGTGTCCTATCCATTTCGTATAAAAAAAATTAAATAAATAAATAAATAAATAAATATTCGGATATAAAAAAACGGAGGCTAAAATTTTATGGACATATTAAAAGAATGGAACCAACCAGACTATCTAATCAAGTTGTGGAATTCTATGAAACTCGCAGTAAGGCTAAAACGGAAACAATGAAATGGATAGCTGCAATTAAACAGGACCTGCAAGAAGCAGGGATATCACAACAAGATGTATACGACAGGAAACGTTTTGGGCAGAAAATTTCGGAGTGAAAAGCAGAAAATTTCACAAACTGTGAAGACCCAGGAAAACAGGAACCAATTGGACTGAGGAAAGAAAAAGAGCCCATTCTGAAAGAATGAAAACAATATGGGCACAGAGAAAAGGAGGAGAGACTGAAATGACTTTGTATTGTACTTCGAGTGATCTGGTAGGGCCCGATCGTGAATAATAATAATAATAAATAAATAAATATTTTTTTACAAAATAAAAAAATCGGAGACTAGGTTGCAGCACCTTGGTTTATTTAACATGGAGTGACCCTTGAATACACACACAGACTAGGGTTTTGAAACACTGAGCTATCTTCGTTTGCGTTTTGATGTAGGTTTAAAAACGGCGGTACAATAATGTTTCCTAATTTTCACACCAAGAAATTAGGTATCAGTGTAATTTCTTATCAAAACACAAATAATGGACGTTGTTAAATGCTGCGAGAACCGGATTTCTTCCTTTATTGTCGCGGTGGTTATTAGTAATTCCTTTCGGTTTCACAGTCTTCTGCCATTTTCAATGCATTGTTGGTCTCCCGTTGGTAAATAATGAGCTTGAGATGTTCCTAGGACCTAAGCTCTTTTATTGATTGCCCTGAACTTGGACAGTCGCACGTCGCTTCCAAAGTAGGTCGTGAAATCCCGTAGGAAAGGTCATAAAACGAAGTGAAGTGGAAACGAAAGATAAAAGACATTCGAAGGCAACGTTTCCTATTGCAGAGAAACAAGGAAAATATTGGAGGTTCTGATTATGTTGATTGTGCTACAAGGAAGACATTACTTTCGAATTGAAAGCAGTGCAGTGGGCTACAATTGGCCGGGTGGCCCTTTTTTCTTTTCATTTTTTAATAATTATTGTAATAAACACGTGAGTTATTGAATTTATTTGAAATAAAAAAAAAGGAGGAATGTTTTCTAAGACAATAACAAAAACAGTAGTTTCACAATGCTATAAAGGGTTTATTCTGCTAACCGGAATTAACATTATTTTGTATAAAGGATTCTTCTAACGCTGATTTCACCTCAACCTCTCACAATCGAAAGTTACTACGTTTCACTTTTTCTCCGCTGTTACCAAGGCAACATGGATTTATTCTAATATTTCTTCTGGTTGTGGTGTTTATTATTTGTTTATTTTTTAAAGTAAATGTTAAGGAAACAAAATTGGACGAGGAGAAGGGCTACTTTATTTTATTCTGATAAAATAAGACGGGATTAGATTCTCCGGAATAGAAAAAGATGGGGGAAAAAAAGTTTATATTGGGACAATACGGTATTTAAAACAACTTAAATGGTTCATCCATTAGTTTCAACACTACATTTCGAGATTTTTCCTTTTTCTCTAGAATTTTCTTTAAAGTTAAATATCGTAGGAAAAAAACAGCAAACGGGTAAATGTTCTAGTTGTGCGCTAAAATCAGCGGTTCTCAACTTGGGATGCGAGCTGCTCTTTCTCGCATCCCAAATTAACAAGCAGTGGTTTGAGAAATGCACGAATACTTTACTTGTAAAACACAAAAACTGAACAGAAACGATAATTAAATAGTGTATTAACATTAAACATTTTTTTTTTTAACAACTGGCTCTAATTGTATCAAACATCTTTAAAAAAAATATATCTTTTTAAAGCTTTCCATGTGTTGTCAATTTCATGACAACATTAAAATAATTTTGTAATCCTTTGTATGTCCTAAATTTTTTAGGTTAGGTTTAAAGAAAAGGTACAATTCAGTGATTTTTGATAAGGGTCGTGAAAGAATATATAGAAGCAAAGAGAGATACAGCTGATATGAAATTCAGTAAAAACTATATATATAATAATAATTATAACTATATAATAATTTAATAAATAACTGGATTAAGTCAAATGTAGAACGAATTAATGCACTTGATAGATTGTGTAATACTCCTGCCACATTGTATGTAGTCGTATGGATGGATGAATGTATAATATACATGTTTATGTGTCTGTATAAATGAAAATAATATTTTATATATTTATGATAGTTGTTAACTGCTTTATATGTATATAAATTAACAATCAGGTATAAACTACGCCCGAATGGTCGAATAATAACAATAATAATAATAAAAATATAGAATACAGATGTATTATAAAAGCGATATTTTTCCTTTTTTAATAAATAAAATTCGATCAACACCGATCCCGCAGGCGAGGACTTGTCCACCCTTTCTCTGTGGCTTTGTTTACACCTGGTTTCCATTGGCAACGAATTCTTGGCAGAAGGCTTTTATTCTTGTTGGTGCCTTTTCTCTCCCATCTGTGTCTCTTCGTGGGTGCAAAAACAACCTATCTTTAATGGCTGGCGGTTCATGAAATTAGTTCTGGAGTCAGCGGTCTGTTGCGTCTCGCTTTGCCGTTTAGCCTTGGGATAAGTCACGCACCCTATTTTTCTGCCCGGCTATGCGCCTAAACACTCTGGGCAAAACGGGCCATTCAAAAAACTGACAAGGTGCTCTACCTTTAAAATACAACACCTGATAGCCATCAACCATTTCCAAGCAGAACCAAAGTATTCTTCGAGATAACAGAAATGCAATTAACAACGACTGGAAACCAGACTGAAGCGGAGAAAATAAAATACTTAAAGAAACGCAGTTTTGTTTTGAGGACATTTACGATGTAACGTAATCATGAACAAAAATTCACTTTTATGGTCGGCATTAAAAGCGGGGACATGAATTGTGTCCATTTCTTAAAGCATATTTTATTTTTGTTGTTTATTTCTGGGAGATAGCACAATTATTTCCACAAAAATAAAGTTTAAAACGGTTTAAATATTGTGTATGTTTTAACTGAGGAAAAGAGATCCAACTCAGGATATGTTTATATGCATTTAGTTCTGTTTCTAATTATGTAGGACAAATCGATTATTTCTGCATAAAAACGGTCTACATTCACAAGACACTGTTCAACGATTCTCCCACAATTCAGTTGCTTTCAATGCATCTAAAAAGGTGTATTGGATGATATCTTTATTATTATTATTATTATATCGACTTAAAAAAAAAAATTGCCTATTGGGAAATTTTCTGATGTTATAATTCGATTTTTTTTTTTTTTTGTTCTTTATTTTTGAAGGAAAAAATTATAACTTTCTTTCCGAATCATTCACCTGTAACAGAGTGAGCTTTTTTTTTTATATAGTTATTTTATTTCATATAATTGTAAAAAAAAAAAAAAAAATTCCCACAGAATTCGTTCCATCTAAACTAGAATTTTTCATCATTTTTTTTCCCCCCGAAAGTCTGAATAAAGAATGTTTTGAAATAAGACCAACAATGACACCGTTAGGGCAATAAGAAATTACAATTAATATTACAATATCCCTTGATAATTAAAAAAGCTACTTAAAAGTTAAAAATTATATAACTTTGAATGTTAATAAATTGATCATTAACTAATGTTAATAAATATTAGTTTGAGATATTTATAAGAAATTATTGTTTTCAACGGAACAAGTGTTTTTTATTCACTTTTTTAGGAACACCTGAGTGCCTCATTGTAAAGTTTATTACAAGAAACGTGAAATAAATGTATATAATTAAAATTACTTATTTAGAATTCAGATATTTCGCATTTTTAAGAACCCTTTATTCGTCTTAAAGCTTCGAAATCTCGTGTAGTTAATGTGTTTTTGTAAATTGTATGTGTTTTTTTTAAATTGCTTTTTATTTATATATGGATGTATATTTATGATTTTTCTTTTTATAGTTAAATGGAAAGGAGCTGTTATAATTCTTTTTCTCAGTTTAATCTCTCATATTCTACAGTTTCTAGAAATTTCTTTGGGAGGTCTGAAGCTGATAATTTCTTGTATGTTTTCATATTTACTTCTTGTTTCTTTTATGAACGTCAACCTCTACATATATATTAATTTCCAAACTCGAACAAATTAATTGCAAAATTGTTATATGTTGAATCAGTTGTAAACAAACAGTACTATTTCTAGTATCAATAAAAAAATAAGTAACTAGAATCGTTCTTATTAGAAAAGAAGATGCTGATGAAATAGATTTTATAGCGATTAGATCATCTAAATGGTGGCACAACACTATATTGATCTAATACATTTTCATCAGGTGGCACATATTGGAACAAAACTTGTGTTTTTTTTTTTTTTAATTTCCCTTTCATTTCATGACTATTATTATCATCATGGACTTAGCAGAATAATGATTAGAATAAGTATTTGAGTTGTTTACATTCACTTAAACTTTAAATAAATTTTGTTTTTTGTTTGTCCAGTAACTGTTAAAAGAGTTTGGTCTGATTTTCAATAAAAATGTTATAGTTTAGTATACGTTCATACTTCAAACTCAGGAAATGTGATCATAAAAGCCATTAACTTAGTTTTAACGTATTAATGATTTTTTTTTGCATATACACTGACTTGGAAAAAGTTTCCTGTCATCTACCTAAACCCTAAATGTAATACATTATCCCTGAAGTCTGAATAAATTTTTCATTTGGCTTTACATATTACAATACTTAAAATACATACAAATATAGTTAAAGCAATGGAACTTACCTGTGACGCTGACTTGCATTGTTGCTACAATAGGTACGTTGGTGTTCAAACTCGGGCTAAGGCGGATTTCTCCTGTTGTTGAATTAAGATAAAGGAAATTAGCTTTATTTCCCGATATGAAGCGATAAGTTAACTTATCACTGACGTCGGCATCGTAGGCGGGTACCCGGCCTATGGGTTCTGTTGGGAAGTGGTTTTTGAAGTTGTTGAAGATGATGCGGAAGTCCTGCAGGACAGGCGCATTGTCATTCGTATCCTGGACCCAGATCTCCACGTTCACTTCATTTTGTAGAGGAGGGGAGGCAGCTCTGATGACAAGATCGAATTTTTTCTTGGGCGACTCGTAATCGAGCTCGACCCGTGACATCAGTTCCGCGACGCTCCCGTGTGCCGTGAGGGAAAAGGCGTGGGCGTCGGCCCCCCCAGCAATGCTGTACTGGATCTCGGCGTTGGACCCTTCGTCC
>JAFIDM010021673.1:0-14405 GCA_023159025.1 Thereuonema tuberculata
CGATAATGAACCCTTCGGTCTTCCCAAACAGCTCACGACTCGTCAATCATCTGTTCGACGCTTCCGTGTCGACATGAGTCTGGCTGAGTTCGTGGCGATGTCTCCCATGTAGTTCCTTCAGCTTCTGAGTTTAAGTGTTAGAAGCGGTGAGTGTTGGAGAAGGTTTTCGAGGTCCAGGGGTGTGAGGGTACGTCAGTATTCACAATGGATTTGTGGAGAGAGGAGTGTTGTGCTCTTTGGTGGGAATGCTCCGTAAATGTGTGTACTTGTTTCTCGTTTAGGGTGATGAGGATCCTCGGTCTCCCTCCTTGCGGGGAAGAGTCATGCTTTCCGTGACGGACATGGGGTGGTGCATGTTGTGTTTCGTGAATGTACTGCGTATGGTGCGTTGAAGTGCTTCGAGCTCGGCGTATGTTCATGGAATTATGCCGAACGAATATGTTAATGTGGGGACGGCAAAAGCGTTGATGGCTTTAATTTTATTTCTGGCGTTGAGTTGTGATTTACGGATGGTGTGAACGCGAGCACGGTATGTATTCTTGAGTGATATGTGTTTTTTATGTTTGCGTTCTCAATGACGCGCGCTTGCTGGAGGCCCAGATACTTGTAGGTCTCTCCCTCTTCCATGGATTGGATGATTGATTTTGAATTTCAATGAGGTTACTACATTTTTGAAATATTAACAAACTATTAAATACCACTATATTTCTGCGAAAAACTTACCACTCAAATTTGTTTTAAAAGTCAACATTCTATAACATTACATTGCAATAGAAGTTTTCCCTCGTCACTAACGAAATAATTAGGAAATTATCTCGAACTGCCAAAGCCCCATGATTTCCCTATTCATGTTGTATCGATTGAAATTTTGAAGATCTGATGTTGTAATTGCATTTTCGAACTGGTAGCCATGTCCTAACAAAATTATGCAAAAGAATGCTGGTTTTCACAATGTTTATTGCAAATTCCATATGAACATCGAGTGGTCGGTGAAGGATTCGCCATTTGTTGCCGAGTTTACCGAAACTGCATTCAATATACCCACGAGCTCTAGATAATCGGTAGTTAAACATTTTTTTCTTTTCTCAAAAGTACTTTCCACCCTAAGGCCTCAGTATGTTTTCAGATATACCAAATGCTTCATCTCCAACAAATACAAATGGCGTAACAGTATTGACTGTTCCTGTGATGTGGGTAGGAGCAGGTATGTGTAACCTATTATCCATCATTCCTTCGTAAAATGGCATCTGCTTGAAAATAGAAGAATCAGTTGATCTTCCATACGATTCCACGTCTATGTAAGTAAAAATGTAATCAGTATCACTACTAATGTAATAAAGTACTAATAAAGTAAATAATTAATAACTTTACTTTGTTCTACTAGAATAAATGAAAAATATTTTTGTAATTGAAGTAAAGTGAGTCACTCTCTGTCCGTTGTATAACTAATAAATTTGCCATCTACGGCTCCCACACAATGAGGCAAGTTGGCCCTTCGTTCAAAACCTTCAGCAATATTTAGCCTGTTTTCTTCTGTAGGTTGTGATATACACATCTGTTTCATGCTAATCCATATTGTATGACAAACTTCTCTTGTAATTTCTCCAATAGTAGATCTTCCCAAAGCGAAGGAATAGTGCAAATCCGTAATGCCTCAGCTGGTTGCCAAATATCTAAAACAAAGAAAATAAAATTTTTAAATATCAAATTGTAACCTTCATAAACTAATGTTGTGAAAACTAAGTAAAAATGAAAATTATATTATTTCGCTCTGAAATTACATTTAATTTTTCTTATCCCATATCATTTTTTTTAAATTTTTATTAGTGAAATTCGATAAGCAGGAACTGCCTACGATTTAGTCCGTAGGTTTAGTCTGGTTTTAGTTTGTAGTATGGTTTAGTAATATTTCAATTTATATATCGATGTGCTCAAAATTTTCTAATATTCT
Organism: Thereuonema tuberculata; assembly: GCA_023159025.1. Classification (NCBI taxonomy): domain Eukaryota; kingdom Metazoa; phylum Arthropoda; class Chilopoda; order Scutigeromorpha; family Scutigeridae; genus Thereuonema; species Thereuonema tuberculata. The sequence goes on from JAFIDM010021673.1 coordinate 1,952, forward strand.
AATTTTCAAATGCTTCCGTGTTCTTAAGAAACCCCATAGGAGGTTACAAACTACTTCTGAAAGTCAGAATACCTATGTTTAAATTTTACCAATGTAGTGAGGAGGGAGGAACAAGAAGTGAAATAAATCACTACAGAAAAATGATGAATTTATGACATTTACAATTTTAAATAAATGGCTATTATAGCTAATTTTACTTTGTTTAGGTTAACAATTAGAAAGACGATGGAAGAGCCTTCCGGATAGCTACACAAGGGAGCTGAAAATTCAAAGAGAGGTTAAATCCGGATTAGGAGCAGGAAAATAATTTTTTCCAAACAATTATATCTTTAAATAGCGTTGCCTCGAAAGAAACAACAAACTCTGACTGAAGAACAGAAAGAAGATTTGTCCTCGACACAGCCTCGTTCACATCAGAGACTCACTTCAGTTCCAAAAAACAAACCCAGTGGCTGAGAGACTATTTAGTGCTTTGGAGAGGATTGTTCACTGTAGGGAGGAACGCGAAAGAGAACTCGAAAATGATTGCGATGGGGTATTTCTCCTGTCTTTGCTAAATCCCCTCAAACAAATCCCCGAACATCCACGATTTGGAGTGAAAAGAAAGCTTATGGATGCCATTGAAGTGGAAATGCAAATTTATCGTCCAACATTTGCTCCTCTTCAATATCAAGAAAACAGAACAATCAATTCTGGAATATATCACTAATGGAACACAAATAATAATTCGAATTCCATCGCAATTTGGCCACAATCACAATATGGCCATCCTGTAGTTCAGCGCCCCCTAAACTGAGACCAACAATTTGAAACCGATCCGTTTTCAACGTACTCGAGTTCTTCATCTGACGTAGAATTTTGTAAAGGGAGATAGTTCTATTTTTTTTATATATTTTGTTATTTTATATTGAGTATATTATTTGTATTTTGTGTCATTAATTGTAAATTATTAGGTTTAAATTCATTAGATTCATTTTCCGTGAATACCCTCCTTTTTTTATTCTGGTGATTTTTAAATACATAAAAAAAGCAGTTATTTCGGCCCAGAATACAAAATCCTATTTAAATAAAAGTAAATTAATATCAAAGGTGGACATCTGTAGCTTTCAAAAATTTTGAAAGGTCATTTATTTTTGTTGCTTTATTTATTATTTTCATATGAAATTGTTTTTTTAATTATTATTATTATTGTTAAGCAAAAAAAAAATAAAGTTTATGATTTATGATGTCTTCCTTTGATAATTACCTACTCAAATAAATAAATATTTACTTACTGAATAGTTTTGACTAATTTTTCTTCTGGTGATAACTGCATTTCTCATGAAGGTGTCCTGACGGGTCAAACTGTTTCTTATTATATCCAGCAGTTCATCGAATGATGGAGGGGACAGACAGCAAAAATTCAAAAATTTGGCTCCATCTTCTTTGACACGTGGATATATTGTATAAAAGAAACTTGATACCTTTTTCTACTTTAGAATCACATGAATCCAAAATCGCCGTTTTTTTTTTCTTTAATTTTATAAATGCATATGCAAGCGCTGCTATTTCTTCGGTGTCCATACTTCAACTAAAATCTCCGGTAGCGGTACCCGGGTCGCGACTCAGTGGCTACAACAGGAGGGTTCGCAACCCAGGTGGCCCCGTGTGAAGCCGGCCTTAGTTTCAGGGCGGTGTGGAGGAAGCTAACTTTGATGATTGTAAAATCTCCCACTTATCAACTGATGAGCCATTAAGCTTTGATAACGTATCGTTTTTCTAAAAGTAGGTGTGATTGGTTAATAATATTTGACGTCATCTCCGGATGTTTGTTCATAGGCAAAGTATGTTTCAATGTGGCAGCCGTCATGGAGAAGAAAAAAAACACGTGGACAGAATTTTTTGTTGACACGAAATGTCCAGGTAAGAACTTTCACAAGAATTAATCATATTCAACATTATTTAATAGAAAAAAATACATCTAATTCATCTTCAAAATTGTAGGAGTCGGTTTTAATCGGAGCCAACTCCAGCATTCTGCAATCTTTCCTATTTTCTGCCTTCCTCTTCGTCTCCACATAAGAGCCATTTACCATAATGTTGTCGATCATCTGCAATCTTCTCCTGCCTCGAACTTTTTTACCGTTCACCATTCCTTCCAGTGCATCCTTCATTAGGGAGTTTCTTCTCAGCCAATGACCCAACCAGTTTCTTTTTCTCTTCCTGATCAGTTTCAGCATTATTCTTTCTTCACCCACTCTTTCTAGCACAGCTTCATTTCTTATTTTGTCTGTCCATTTCACACGCTCCATTCTTCTCTATATCCACATTTCAAATGCTTCTAGTCGTTTCTCCCTTCGTCGTAATGTCCATGTTTCTTCCCAATACAATGCCACACTCCACACAAAGCACTTCACTAGTCTCTTCCTTAGTTCTGCTTCCAGAGGTCCGCAGAAGATGCTCCTTTTCCTATTAAAAGCCTCCTTTGCTATTGGTATCCCCTTCAACAAAGCCATATCATCAGCAAATCTTGTGCACTTTATTCTTCTTCCTCCTACTGTCACCTATCCCATGTTCTGAAAACAGTTCTTCACTAACTCCTCCAAGTAGATGTTGAACAGCGTAGGGGATAGAGGGCATCCCTGTCGCACCCCTCTCCCTATTCCACATCCCTCTGACATTTCTTCGCCTATCCTGACTTTGACTCGTTGTTTCATATAAAGATTAGTTATTAGCCTTCTCTCTTACCAATCCACACCAATTTTCTTCAAGATTTCCATAAGTTTATTCCAATCACTCTGTCAAAAGCCTTTTCCATGTCCACAAATACTGCATATACGTGTTTATTTTTCTCTAGGTATCTTTCGCCGATTGTTCGCAGCAGTCCAATTGCATCTCTCGTATCTTTTCCCTTCCTAAAACCGAATTGCTCTGCCTCCAACTCTCCTTCCACCTTAGAATATAAACGTCTGTTCAGTATTCGCAGGAGAATCTTCGCCGAGAGCGATATAAGGCTGATAGTCCGGAACTCATTGCACTTCTTGGCATTATTTTTCCTCGGTATTAGCAACAATACTGTTTCCAAGAAATCTTCAGGCCATTCGCCTTTCTGATATATTTCATTACACAATGATAGTATTTGTTTCTGGTCGTCACCCAAGCATTTTACTAATTCAATGTGTATTCCATCAACTCCTGTTGCTTTCCCATTCTTCATTTCCCTAATTTCTAACTCAACTTCTTCCCTTACAAAACAACATCCTTTATTCGTCTTCCGATACAGCTGTTTCATCTTCTATAGCTAAGTAATCTGGACGATTCCCTGTCTCATATAGTTCTTCTACATATTTCTTCCATCTTTTCAAAATTCCTTGTTTGTCGGTTAATTCATTGCCGATTTCTTCTATCAACCACACAGACTTCTTATTCTTATTTGTGAAGTCCAAACATTTTACTTCGCAGTACATTAAATCATGTCTTCCTTTTCTCTCTAGATCCTCTACTTCTTTTCTCTCTAGATCCTCTACTTCTTCACATTTCTGTTTCATCCAGTCTTCCTTCGCCTTATCAGTTTCTCTTCTTAGTTCGTTGTTTAGTTTCTTGTAATTTCTTTTACCTTCTTCTGAGTTGGTGTTTTTCCATTTTCTCCTTTCCTCCATCTTCTCCAACATTTTTCCTGTGACCCAAGGTTTCTTATTACTCTTACCTTCTCTGTATTCTATAGTTTCTTCTGCTGTTTCCTGTATACAGCTTTTTAGATAAGTCCAGCACTCATTGCTATTATCAGGTGCGGATTCTAATTTGGCAAAATTTCTAAATTAGAAATAATAAAATTATTAATGTATTCATTTTTTAAAGCGCATGAGTATCTCTGTGATGAAAAATAAAACCTGAATTTTACATTAAGTAAAACCAAAAAAAACAAACAACATTTAAATATCAGTATTGATTTAAAACACTTTTTGTACAAATAGATTGTAATAGCGAGAAATTATTACTCACTGATATCAGTTTTTATTATTTTGTTCTGTTATTCTGTTATTTTTCAATCTGTTCTTGAGTAACAAAATCTGAAATTTAATCTAATTTTGGTTATCCTATCAAACAAACGGTTAGAATGTGGAATGTGCATAAAATAATAACTCTTTCAGTCGCTTCTCACTATATTTAAAGATGTATTTTGTCAGTTGCTTCAGCTTCTTTGTGTTTCTTTTGAGATTCTGATAACACCTATTTTTATCATTTGACGCTTCAAAGTTTCGTGTCGTTCTTGTATTTTGTGATGAATACTCCTTATATTTCATATGGAGGTTTTCCAATAATTAAAAACTTTATTTTTCTTTATCTTAATCGAAAGGGTTTCCAAAGAGTCTGTGCATGTTGCATAATTCTGAGTAGTAAGAGAGTTTCAAATGAGACGATAACTGTTCTTCTACAGTTTAGGTTGATGGAGGGGCTGACACATTAAGATTATCCAGCAAGCTCAATGATGTTACAACTGTCCTCTAACAAAAATAACAGGTACAAGGGGCACATAACGGAGATGACGAAGTTAGTATAAGCGCTCCACTTCAGCATGGATATGAGGAGGACTAGTTTATGTCCAAAACATATAATGACATTAGGTCTACGAACAACCTATTCACTAATAATATATTCATAATTTTATAGAATAAAAATAGTATAATCCTAAATTTTGATTTAAATATTCTAACTAAAATCTATTAGTAAATGTTTCATATCATCCATTTTTATTTTTTGGAAATTGTTAATTTCTTTTTCAATCTTGATCTCAAACTCGTTTTGGGTTGTTTATTATTAATAAAGTCGTGATCACAAAATTACTTTTATTAAACATAAAATAAGATATTAGAATTTGGTTGTAAATCTAATAAATAGTAAAATAAATAAATAAATTTATGTTCGTTTACTCAGAAAGTTTTATTTCGAAATTATAATAACAAATTTATTGTCCCTTTTGCAAAATGTCTAAGGCTACCAACTGACTGTATGTCTATATAGTGATTTTTGATTTTCTTATTAACAAAACTCTTATTAGCAAATTCTACCATCCTGCTGATTTTATTTATTTTTAAATCAAAAACATAACTGAAATATGAAGTTTGGGCATTTCTTTTTCACATTATTAAAAAGACAGAAAATTATGTAAGGTAAAAACTTATCAATACTCATAATATAAACATGTAAAATAAAAATAAAATAAAATAATATTATATCAATATTAGATATATTACAAAAGTCCTTACAAATCTTCAAAAAAACAGTTTTGTGGCTTAGACGTTATTTAATTCCTTCAATCCTTCCTTGCTTCATTTACTTCCAAGTACATTTTGTTTTTTCTTTTTTTTTACGTAATATGATGAAATAATCACAAGATTAGATATAGACTAAGAACTGACCATTCATTCCTATAAGCTAACAAAACAAAATATTACCTTTTGAAACCTCCAGGCACAAATCCTTTGCAATAAATAAACTATTTTAATTTTCTATATATTAAGTATATTTTTCAGATATAATAGACTTTTTCTTTGTTTTATTTCCATGAGTTTAATAAAAAAGAAAATAAAAAGAGAACATTTTAAGGAAAGTTTTGTTTATGTTCTTTGAAGAATTTTGTTTTAATATCGAAATAAAGAAAATTATGAACTTTCATTGAAAATTCAAATAAGCGTAATTCCTCTTCTACTTTCTGAGTAAACGATATATTATTAGTGATCAGGTTGTTTGTTATATGGTTCTGTTAAACTGATCTTCCCCCTATCCATGCTAAAGTGTAGCGATTAAACTTCTAAACTTCAATCTACCTTCGCCATTTCCGTTGTGTGCATCTTGTACCTGTTATTTCTGTTAGAGGACAGTTGTAACATCATTGGGCTTGCTGCATAATCTTAATGTGTCAGCCCCTCCATCAACTTAAACTGTAGAAGAACAGTTATCGTCTCATTTGAAACTCTCTTACTACTAAGAATTATGCAACATGCAAAGACTTTGGAAACCCTTTCGAATAAGATAAAGAAAATAAAGTTTTTAATTATTGGAAAACAACCATATGAAATATAAGGAGTATTCATCACAAAATACAAGAACAACACCAAACTTTGAAGCGTCAAATGATAAAAATAGGTGTTATCAGAATCTAAAAAGAAACACAAAGAAACTGATTAAGGAACTACGAATAAACCCACCTTTCTTATACCATTTTTTTTCTTTTCTTTTTGGTTTTCCATGCTTAATCTAAAGTGTTTCCCATAATATTCATTTAAGGGGAGCTATGCCGTGCCAGCGTGGCCGTGAGGTCTACACGGCGGTCTGCCGTTGCGGCCAGTATGCCGATACCCAGGTGCGAATCCCGGTTGTGGCATGGATGTTTCTTTGTTCTTCTGTTTCTCCTTCTGTCCGTTCCCGCCTATTCACCCTGGAAGTTAGGGTTAAAATGCATCTCCTAATACGGCGTTGAAAGTGAGCGTGGGAGATTAGACTTTCCACCCCCCAACCAAGACAATGATGGAGCTGTCTGGGGAGGCCTTCGTCCAGCAGTGGACTGATAAAAAAAGGCTGTTAAAAAAAAAAAAAGAGGAGCTATAAGTGCATGTAGATATTTGTATTTACATAAACGAAATATTAGCTATTAAATCTGCGAATATTCTGGTCGTAGGTAGTCACCGTGGGTGAGTCATAGTCCTATCTATTCTGTAAACCTATACCATGATCAGAAATTTCTCTGGTTTCTCCAGAGATAAGATGACCTCTCGTTCTAGAGCCCATTGAGGAAAAAATAGTTATGAGTTCTGTTCTGATGTTACTAATCTGAAATTAAAAGAATACACTTTTAATTGAAGAGTTGTCGTATCTTGGGTTGTTTTACGTACGTTGTGTAGAATTAGGATGAACAAAACCAAGCACACAATAAAAGAATGAAAACATTAAATGACTAATTAAAAATGCATACAGTTTCGGTTTGCCGAATTACAAACCTTTTTCAATACCGGTGAGAAACACCGGGAATAACCTTATAAATACGAAAACAATCCTGGATATAAACAACAAATAACACGGTGTGAGAACCCCATAGTTAAACTCAAACATCTGACGCTGAAAAACTTTAACGCGATAACGTCTTTTTTCCTTTTCTTTTTTGTTTTCCATGCTTAATGTAAAGCGTTTCCCACAAATACTATTTTGTAACTTTTGTTTTATTAATTTTTAACCAATTGTTTTTATACAGTGAGTCCATATTAGAAGGTCTCCGTTCTCCATTGTTCACCATTATTACTTTGCCTGCAAATACCCGTGTAGTTATTTTACGTTGGATGTTTAGAAATAAAAAAAAATAGTTTGCTTACTTTCTTAATTAAAATTAATGACACAAGGTGGTGACCTAAGGTAATGGGATTGGTTGGGTTAAACAAGCCTTTCGATTTATGTTTGAGTTTAACTACGGGGTTCTCACACCGTGTTATTTGTGATGTATCCAGGATTGTTTTCGTATTATAGAATTGTTCTCATCGGCATTGAAAAAGGTTTGTAATTCGGCAAACCGAAACTGTATGCATTTTTAATTTGTCATTTAAAGTTTTTATTCTTTTGTTGTCTTTTATTATCTCTGTAGAAACAAGAGAGATTTCGGATCGTAGTGTAGGTTTAAAGAATAGGTAGGACTATGACTCTCCCACGGTGACTACCTATGACCAGAATACTACCAGATGTAATAGCTAAACGGAGATTCCGTTAATGTAAATACAAATATCTACTTGCACTTATAGCTCCTCTTAAATGAATATCAAACATAAAATTAGAAATAATAAAATTATTAATATATTAATTTTGTAAAGCGCATGATTATCTCTGAAGAAAATAAAACCTACATTTTACAAACAAAAGAGCAAAGAACATTTAAATAGCAATATTGGTTTAATACACTTTTTTTATAAATAGCTTGTAATAGCCAGAAATTAATACTCACTGATATCAGTTTTTATTATTTTGATCTGTTATTCTTCGAACTGTTCTTGAGAAACAAAACTGAAATTTAATCTAATTTTGATTATCCTTTCAAACAAATGGTGAGCATGGAGAATGTCCTTAAGATTAACTCTTTCAGTCGCTTCTCACTATATATTTAAAGATGTATTTTGTCAGTTGCTTCAGTTTCTTTGTGTTTCTTTTTAGATTCTGATAACACCCATTTTTAACATTTGGTGCTTCAAAGTTTGGTGTTGTTCTTGTATTTTGTGATGAATACCCCTGACATTTCATAGAAAACATGGATTTTTCTAATAATTAAAAACTTTATTTTCTTTATCTTATTCGAAAGGGTTTCCAAAGAGTCTTTGCAGATTGCATAATTCTGAGTAGTAAGAGAGTTTCAAATGAGACGATAACTGTTCTTCTACAGTTTAAGTTGATGGAGGGGCTGACACATTAAGATTATCCAGCAAGCCCAATGATGTTACAACTGTCCTCTAACAAAAATAACAGGTACAAGGTGCACACAACGGAGATGGCGAAGGTAGATTGAAGTTTAGAAGTTTAATCGCTACACTTCAGCATGGATAGGGGGAAGATCTGTTTAACAGAACCATACTACGAACAACCTGTTCACTAATAATTTATTCATCATTTCATATAATAAAAATAGTTTAACCCTAATTTTTGATTTAAAAATTCCAACTAAAATCTATTACTAAATGTTAATATTACCCATTCTTTTTATTTTTTAGAAATTGTTAATTTCTTTATCAATCTTGATCTCAGCCTCGCTTTGGGTTGTTTATTATTAATAAATTCATGATCACAAAATTACTGTTATTAAAAATAAAAATAAGACATGGGAATTTAGTTGTAAATCTAATAAATAAATAATAAAATAAATAAATTTACGATCGTTTACTCAGAAAGTAGAAGAGGAATTATGCTTATTTGAATTTTCAATGAAAGTTTGAAAAATTAAAGGGTCACTTTATGTTTGACAAAAAGAAATAAACACTATAAGGATAATTTTTTCTAAAACTGAAGTTAAAGACATGGGAAGGGTAAGCGGAGGTTGTACCCTCCCGTCCATTGTGCTGGGAAAGTTTGGATTAATGACCTATTAGAAGTCTTCTATACATTCATCGTGATAGCATTCAGTATATTCCTTCCAGTCTACATCTCCCATTCGATACTATAAGGCTAATTTTTTCTTTCAGAAGTGATTGTTTACGATGCCAGATTGTATATTCTAAGGATGAGCCTTTACGTTTCTTCTGTTGCAGAATGGACATTTACTGATGACCCTCCAAACGTAAAGGTTACACCTTGGATTAGACACAAACTGGCATAGTAAACTATAAGGATACAACATTAATAATTTCGCAATTTTCTGTTTGGATATAAAAATTTATTTATTTGGATTTCAAAAATTTGCGAGAAGATAAACAAAATAATTGTCAAAAATTTTCATTGTATTGCAATTGGGATATTCAAAAGCTATCTATAATCTTTCTAATCCAATGGATTTTTTTTTCTTTGGTAGATGATCCAATTTTTTTTGGTAGATGGGTTTTTTTTTTTAATTTGGAAAGTAAAATTACAAATTCACTGTCACTTCGGCAAAATTTCCTAGGCTACTAACTGACTGTATGTTTATATTGTGATTTTTGTTATTATTAATTTTTTCAATCTCATTAACAAAACTATTATCAATTCTACCATCCTGCTGACTTTATTTGTTTTTAAATCAAACACATAACTAACGAATTTCAATTAGGTTAGAATTTTGTAATATTCCGTATTTCTACATTAAAATAAATTTTTTCAAAGAACATAAAACAAAATTTTCCTTACGTTTCTTCTGTTGCAGAATGCCCATTTACTGATGACCCTCCAAACGTAAAGGTTCCACCTTGGATGAGATACAAACTGCCATAAAACAACATAAAACAAAACTTTCCTTAAAATGTTCTCTTTTCATTTTCTTTTTTATTAAACTCGTGGAAACAATACAAAGAAAAAGTCTTTATGCCTAAAAGCTATACTTAATATACAGAAAATTAAAATAGTTTATTTATTGCAAAGGATTTGTGCCTGGAGGTTTCAAAAGGTAATATTTTGTTTTGTTAGCTTATAGGAATGAATGGTCAGTTCTTAGTCTAGATCTATTCTTGTCATTTTTACGTCATATTACGTAAAAAAAAAGAAAAAAGAAAATGTACTTGGAAGTAAATGAAGCATAAATGGATTGAAGGAATTAAATAACGTCTAAGCCACAAAACTGTTTTTATGAAGATTGATAAGGACTTTTTGTAATATAACTAATATTTGTGCAATATAATTTATTTTTTTTATTTTACATGTTTATATTTTGAGTATTGATAAGATTTTACTTTACATAATTTACTGTCTTTTTAATAATGTGAACCAGAAATGCCCAAACTTCAACCAAACGTCATATTTTAGTTGTGTTTATGATTTAAAAACATATAAAGTCAGCAGGACGGTAGAGTTGATAATAGTTTTGTTAATGAGATTAAAAAATAATAATAATTAGAAGATGAAAATATAAACATACAGTCAGTTGGCAGCCTTGGGTATGTTGCAAAAGTGGTAGTGAATTTGTTATTATACTTTCCAAATAAAAAAAAAAGTTATTTACGAAAGAAAAAATCCTTAGCAATGTATTAGAAAGATTTCTTGTTGTTGTTAAGTTCCATGAAGTTGACTGCGACTTCTGGTAACCTCATATACAAAGGCTTTCCAATTAATTGATCTATCACGTGTTGTATATCTCAGTTCTTGTAAAGAAATCCCGGTAGCTTCCCCTAGCTAGATTATAGATAGACTTAAATTTCCCAATTGGAAAACAATGAACATTTTTGGCAATTTGAGTTGTTTTCTTTATATTCTCGCAAATTTTCCAAATCCAAATTAATCAAAAAATTTTATCAAATTAGATGTTACGAAATTACTAATATAGTAATTTCTTTTTATACTGTTTATGTTTTTTTGTCAAACATAAAGTAACCCTTCTGTTGTGTATTACTAGAAGTCTTTTTTAAAAAAATAATTAGAAGTGAAAATTTTTTGGCTTGAACTTAAATTAATATTAAGGTGAAGAAATTTATTGAAAAATAGCAGTTGGAGAGTAGATACTCTCGCAGTCCTGATAACATGAGAAACAAACGGGATCAGAACGTGATTTGTGTGCTTCAACATGGCTGCCCTCATGGAGAACGGAGGTTTCCGGAAAATCTCTTTAAATTGTATAAAGTATATTACAATTCAAGAAACTCAGGTAGTATTATGTAAATGTGAAATTACCAATCTTCTAGATCGTCAAAAGTAAGTACAGAAACTTTATTTTAAACGGAAGATTCGAGGTATAATCAAGATGAGATATCAACGAAGACATTTTTGAATGTAGGGTTAACGGACAGAGAACTATTTACCGTGGAAATAATATATGATAGAACAAGATATTAACTGTGATATATTTAATGATTCAAGTGACAATGTATAATGAATATCCTACGATTTGATATGAATTATTAGTTATTTAATTACTACACGATAAAGAATTGATCTTATTCTTTGAACTATATATTATACGAAGATTAAATCATGATAAAATATTAATCCGTTAACAATTGAGAAGATACTAGAATAAACTATAGAATGAACATAAAATATTATTTGTGATGCTAAATATTTGTTCGAGAACACTGAGAATTTACAACACTTATAGTGAAGTTTTATATAATGGATATATATATTTCATAAAGTGAAAAGGGCATTAAATGATACCAGTAATGTAGTTACTGATCTTTAGTTCTTGAAACATAAGATGAAAAACCACATTAACTCTGTGTTATATTTGTCAGAAAGACTTTACCGAAATCAACTGATTTGAAAGTATTGGACACTAACGATTTTGTTTATAAAATATAAATTGAATATTTAGAATTAATAAATTCTTTATTGATGTTTAAACTGTGTTTATTATTCGGGATACATGTTCTGCTACCAAATAATCCTATTTAATTATTATTACCATAACCTTTGGTTATGGATTTTTGTGGTCTTCCACTGCGCAACCCGTTTAATAAACAAGTAAATTAGTGACTTTACAAGAAACTGTATAAACTATTAATATCATTATTAGTGTATATTTAAATATCAAATATACAAAATGGCCGAAGGTGGAGCGGAAAAGTATATAGACATTAAATTCAATGGGACAAATTACGCCTCGTGGCGAGTCAACATGAAAAACACATTAATGAAAGAAGGCTTGTGGACAGCTGCCACTCTACCACTCGAAGAAATCGAAAGAATAGAAGATAAACGTGACAAAGGTAAGCTGAAAGATAAATCTCAAAGGGCTTACGGTACAATCGTATCACTCTTGGAAGATAGATATAAAATCTTAATAAAAGAAGAAAGTGATCCAAGCCAACTAATCAAGGAACTAGAC
>JAFIDM010021674.1:0-14405 GCA_023159025.1 Thereuonema tuberculata
AAAATTAAAGAATAGAAATTCCTGGGCCAGTCTCCACTTTTGCACTGATTAACACTAGGTCCACCTTTTAATATTAATTAGTGTTACATAAAAAAGTAAAGAATTATCATACACATATTCTATCACATAATAGAAATACTTCTAATAGGAATTAAAATGTTATGTAATGCTTTATTCGATTCGAATATAAACTATATGGTTAATATTTGGGTCAAAATTAACGACAATTTTATTAAATCTAAAACTAATCTGCAAAGCAAAATTTTCATACCGTATATAATCTACTATTATATTAGTGAAGCGTAAAATACAGCCACTCCTAATCAAATGTCAACCTCGCCTCCTTGTGGTGCAGTCTGGATCTTAACGAAAGAGGCTCTGACGACCGAGTATTGGCGGTATAACCACAATTTCTGAATAGAGGAAATGCTATTCATTGGCAAGTTCAGAGGCCATAAGATAGCAGCCCTATCACTGAACTTACCCTGCGATAGAGTGGTGATCTATCCAGGGGAATTTAATATTACTCGAAAAACTCAGAAGATGAATAACAGGACAGATATAAATGGAAATGAACCGGCTAATGGAACTGGACATCTCTTTGGGAAACTGAAATTTGCAACTTGGAATGTACGTGGTATCGCAAATAAAATGGAGGAATTAAACATAGAATTAAAGATTAGAAATATAGACATAGCTGTAATAACGGAGACAAAAAAGAAAAACAAAGGATCATTAATGTTTAGAGACTATATTATGATTTATTCTGGTGTTGATGAAGATAGATGGGCCTCATCGGGGAGTTGCAATGTGGATCAAAAAAGTTTGGAAAAATAAAATTTTAGACTACCAGTGGATATCGGATAGAATTATAATGATCAGGATAAAAATTATGAACAAAATTTTTAACATTTTGGGAATATATGCTCCAGTACAGGGCAAGGATGAAGAATCAGAAGAATTTTATGAAAATTTACAAAGTTGTCTCGACAAAATAAATAAAGATGAAGCAATAATTTTGATGGGAGATTTTAATGCCAGATTAGGTAATCAACCAATTGCAAAATGTATAGGAACAGAAGGAGAATCAACAAACAAATTATAATGGAGAAATATTAAAAGATTTCTGTGTTTTCAATAATTTAAAAATCAGTAATACTTTTTTCAAACATAAAGAGATACATAAATATACATGGGAAGCCAGAGGAGTTAAGTCTATCATAGATTATATTATTATAAATGAAAAACTCAATAATGACATTAAAGATACGAGAGTATATCGTGGAAGTGAAATAGATAGTGATCATATGTTAGTGGAAAGCAGATTTGAAATTAAATACAAATCCATTTATAAAAAGAAAACAGAAAATTTACCTCCTTGAACAAGAAAGTATTAGAAATTTATACAGAAATAGACTGAAAGACAAGATAACAGAATCTACAAACAATATAGAAACAGATTGGAAAAATATCAAAGAAGGAGTATTACATGCAGCAGAGGAATGTTTAGGTTATAAATCACATAAAAACAAGAAATGGATTAGAACTTGGAACGAAGATCTACAGGATTTGGAAAAAAAAGCAAGCTTTTAAAATTTATCTGCAAAATAAAAACACAAACAATTATGTAGAATATAAAAAATTGCGAGCGGAAGTTAGGAAACTATCAAGGAAAACACGTAGAGAAGATTGGGATAAATTTGTTAAATCTTTAGAACATGACATCACAGGACCCCAAAGAATAGGCTTCAAAATTTTCAGACAACTACAATGTACAGAAAATGATAAATTAAGAATGAATTTAATACCAGAAGAAGAATGGAAAAAACATTACAAGTCACTCTGGAATGAAGAAGATCAGGTAGAAGTTGATAATGATTTTCAGAAATTTAATAATACAACGGAAAGCTCAGATGGAATTACAATGGATGAATTAGAAAATGCCTTAAAAAACTCAAAGAACAGGAAAAGTCCGGGATCAGATGGGATATATATAGAATTATTTAAATATGGAGATGGAAAATTAAAAGAAAAATTACTCAATCTTTTTAATGAGATCTGGAAAAAACAACAAATACCAACGGAATGGGAAACGAAATAGTAATTAGTATACATAAAAAAGGATCAAAGGATAATTGTCAAAATTAACAGAGGAATAACATTACTACAGACAGCATACAAATTATTTACGAACATTATAAAAAATAAATTAACCCAGTTTACAGATACTTATTTAGAAGAAGAACAGTGTGGATTTAGGAAAGGAAGAGGATGTACAGACGCTATATTCACATTACAGCAATTACTTGAAAAAAGAAGAGAATTTAATTTGCCAACGTACCTACTTTTCATTGATTACGAGAAAGCTTATGATAACCTAAACAGAAATTTACTGTGGAAAATTATGGAAGAAGATAAAATTCCGACGAAATTAATTGATGTAATTAGAAGTATATATAGAGAAACAAAAATTAATATAAAATTCATGAACGGAAAAATATCAGAACCTTTAACTATAAATAAAGGAGTGAGACAAGGATGTGGACTTTCCCCAATACTTTTCAACATATATATAAATAGAATTCTAAAAGAATGGAAATCAATATATAAAAATGGTATACAGATCACAAAAGATAAAAAATTGAAGATATTACTGTATGCTGACGATCAAGTTTTGATAGCAAATTCAGAAGATGAACTTCAAATTGGAGCAAATCATTTAAATACTATCTCAAAAAATTACAAAATGAAAATTTCGGAATTAAAAACAAAATCCATGGCAATGTGTGGAAAACAAATACAAAGAGTGAAAATTGTAATTAATGGAAAAATAATAGAACAAGTATCAGAGTTTAAATATTTAGGAAACATTATTTCATGTTTTAACGATGAGGCAGACCTGATATCAAACATACAGACATACAACAGAATGAATGGAATAATTAGAAGATGATTTGGAAAACAAATGACGAAAGAAACACTACTAAGATTACATAACATTACAGCCAAAGCAGCAATTAAATATGGGAGTGAAACCTGGATATTGAAACAAAGAAACAAACAAAGATTGGAAACTGCACAAATGAAATTTTTGAGACCTTTATTAGGATTTACACGCCTCGACAAAAAGAAAAATAATGATATTCGAGACCAACTTAAAACTCCAAGTTTAATTCAAGAAATTCAAAATTACCAAAAAAATTGGCTTAACCATGTTGAAAGAATGTCCAACAATAAGATCCCAAATTTAATTTTGAAATATAAACCCAAAGGAAAAAGAGACAGAGGACGACCAAAAATAAGATGGAAAGACCAAAATCATCTTCAGAGCTAGGAACAGACAATCATTGTCTATACCTAAGATGTTCAAGACAAGACAAGACATATAATCTACTAATTAAAAGCTATTGGAAATCTTCTGAACAAGAAAGAAAAACAAATATCCTCATTATAATTTGAGAAACGAGAAAAATATTAGTCTTCCCAATCCGTTTATATACACTGTCCGGCCACTTTATTAGATACACTTACCTGGTAGCGTGTTGGGCCTCCTTTAGCCCTCAAAACTGAATTCGTCGAGACATCTTGCATTCCACAAGATGCTGAAAACGTTGTTGAGGTTCTGTGTACCATACAAACATGAGTGAGTTACGTAGTTCCTGAAGATTTGATGGAGGTATAGGCCTGGAGCGAGCAGCCTGTTCCAGCTCATCCCTCAAAGAGGTTGTCCCAAAATCGACGATTTTGGCCCCATTCGGATTTCGCTGAAAATTGGTATGCAGACTTCGTAGGGGGTGTATGGTATACAGTAGCAATTAGAAGTGTGCCCGACTTCCGGTTAGACCGGAAATGGGTGAAGTTTGCTGTTCATTTCTATGTTTAAATATCAAAATGAAACCTATGCCAATCGATAGAGCTCATTGTGGTGAATAAAATGATATGTCATATGTCTAGCTGGCACTTCCGGTAAAAGGATATTTAAGTATATTCTCATGAGTTTCATGCCTTTTCTCGAAAATTCTAGTCTATGATTCTAGAAAAATCTCGTCAGATTCAGAGGCATTTGTGTATCTTGATTATTCTAGAAAATTCTAGAAGTTTCCAGAAAATGTTAGTCTGAATCCGCACTAACAACCAACAATACTTAACAGCCATCCATCATTATGTTACAGGACATAAAATTTTAATTGATAATCCTATAGTGTATGGTATTGAAAAAGATAATTACCTAAGAAAATTTCTAGAATCGTTATTGATAAAATCTAAAGACTGTTATAACACTTATGTTTCTGTAACTTATGCACTACAATATAATCTGTAGCATCAAATTGTTTTATAACCACGTTGATTGTTACTTAGTATTTACTATGTATGAATTTTAATCATAATTGTGTGGAAAAACTTCTGTTATTTTGTTAGATAGAAGCTGATAACAACTTGTTGTATGGTGACTATCCTACACTAAACGATTTTTAAATCTTGTAATGTCTTAGAATGTATCCAGCAGAGTTACTTATAAAATATTAACCTCCGTTTTCCACTAAATAAATTCGTATGTCTTTAATTATTATAATTGAAGTCATTTAACTAGTGCTTCAAAAAGAAATAATTTATTATACTTTAAAATCACACACATTATTGATCTTCAAGATCAATCTTAAATAGTTCAAGGAAATTTTCCTGTATCACTCATTTCCTTTATCATGACTGTTCTTGCTGTAAGAGTGTCAATAATTCAAATCTTAATTTTTAATAATTCTTATGAGTTCAATTTTCTTATATCTAAATGACTTTCCACCTTGTGATTTATGTTTACTTCGCAATGAATCTAGAAATAATATTTCTAATCTAAATGACTTTCCACCTTGCGATTTGTATCTAAACACAATAAACCTAGAAATGATATTTCTCTCTATTCTGTATAAAGTTCACTAGAATCATTTCTAATCGTTATCATTTCTAATCGTTATCAAACAATTATCAGTTTATCAGTCCTACAATAAATATGCCGATCTAAAACTTTAGTATAAATTCTTGTTTCCCGATATCTTCTTCTTTTGTAGAATTCGAAAATAAGTAAATATTGTTCTACTTACAGATTCCTCGATTTATCGATCCAAATAAATTGTCCTCTGCTATTCCTGATAACTTGTAGCCATAGGATTGAAATTTATTCTGTCATCGTAGAACATTGCGCCATTTGATTCTTCATTATTTGATATCCAAGAATTTTCTTTATCCTTCATATATTTTCATTTATTCACAACGGCGATGGATTATTTTATCTATAAGCTATAAAACATAAACAGAATTATATATTAGTTCAAATATATTATGAAGCAAAAATCTTCCGCACACGTGGTGTACATTAAGCCTAATTTTCGACCTTTCGAAATATTTTCTTGTCGATTTACAGTTCAATAGAAGTACTTATCTCTTCAAATCCAGGATCACTTATATTATTCTTCTGGCAGTTATTGCTTCGTATATTATACGATTCTCCCTTCTGAATTTGATCTTCTATTTTTCCTTGCTTCATTATCACATTTAGCTTATGTGTCTTCCATCTTGCTTCTTCCTTTCTTCTTCAAATCTCGACGAACTGTTCCCCAGCTTCACCTCAAGCTAAAACAAGAGATCGCTGCTCGCGCTTCGTCGATATTAACATTGTTCAAATTATTTCAATCATGTGCCTTAAAACAAACAATGAATATTCCAATTCTTCTTAGTTATAATTATTGGAGATCACCACAAATATAAAATTCAAGTGGAATTATATTTTTAATTTGAATAAAATATTATTTATTCCCGAGTCACTATTTCTGCTTGTGAATCCTTACAATAATAACACTATTATTGGAACCTAAATATTTATATTGTTATCCAATAACTAATCGGTAAGTGGTCATCTTCTATTACATATATATTGTTATCCGTAATTTGTATAAATTATGTAAGCCTAATGTTTTCCTTTTTATAACGTTTGATAAAGCAACTGGAAAAGCTTGGAAACATGTCATGTTTTTGTATTTATGTTAATATATTAATTCTTAGCTTATTGGTGTGACAGGTCCTTTCTATTAATGTTAGTAATTTTGTTTTAAATATTAATTGTTGTATTTGATTTCATTTGTTATTCAATTCCAAGTTTCTTGTCTTATGTTGATTGTTGTGTATTCCATATTTTATTCTCGTTAAATAACAATCTAAATAAGTTATGTTACTTTTGTTATTTATTTATGATGAACGTATTTTGTACAAATATTATAATCAGTAGTCTCTAATAATGACCTCGTGAATAAAATGAATTAAAATCAATATTAAAATAAATAAATCAAATTTATTTTGATAATAAAATAGTTTTTACTATCAAAAGAAAATTATCTTACTATATGAAATTAATTTTTGGAAGATTAATAATTAGCTGTCTAAAAATTACTTAACAATTAAATGTTGGCGTAAGTCTTATAGTCTTTAATATCGTAATCAAAATTAAAGTTTAATTATAAATTTCTCAATTTCTCATTCCTAAGTTTTGCGTTTATAAATAAATAATAATAATAATATTTTTTTCTTTATTTTAATATCTTATTACACAATAGTCCTGTTAGGATTAATAACAATAATAATAACTAATTACTATTATTATTATTATGTAAAAGTTTCAAACCTTGGGTTTCCCCAGAAAACACAACATGGCGGGTCAAGGACCAAAGCACATATTGCTAAGTGTAAAAAAAAAGAAAAAAGTGTGCAAGAATGATTAGGGATGTGTGGTAAATTTCCTAATTATGCGTGTTGTGTTGAGTACCACATCCTTCTGCAGTTGTGCGTAAGTGTTTTTGTGAAGTCCTTGTGTGCTGAGGCTGTGGTGCAGTGCGTGAGGCACCAGACCAGTCGCGGACAGGACGATGGGTACAACAGGTACTCGGTCCTGCCTCTACTGCTTTTGGAGCTCGGATACTTACTGGTCTGCGTGAGTTTTCTGCGTGTTTTTGCTGATAGTCACTTCAATATTAGTGAAATAGGTCTGTTTGTTGCTCTTATCAACAAGTGTGATATCAGGTATATTATGGTGTGTGGTTTTATCTGTGTGAATGGGGCGATTCCAGTACAACTGTTGTGTGGGTGACTCTTAACACGCTTTGTACTTGTAGTAGGGGACCGTGTTGCATATTAGGGGTTGATGGTCCATTCAGACGATTGTTTCGGTGGAGGTAGTCTGTTTGGGAGAGAAGGGACAGCCTGATATTATGTGGTCGATCGTCCAATTCCAATGTCTTTGTTTAACTGTGTAGTGACTTGTTGTATATTAATACAATGTAATGAATGTTAGTAAGTTGTATGTTGGTTGTGGCTAAGATTTTAATGTCATCCACGGAGAGGAAGTGTGTGATTTTGTACGGTCTACAGCAAGCCCATAGCCGTGTTGCCCATAGCCGTGTGGCCCAATGGATTCAAGACGAGGCAGAACCAAAGAAGAATCAAGGAGTCTTCCTGGAAAATACCTCTCCTTAAGGAATGGGAAGTGTAATGATGATGGTGAAGGAGTTGCTCCTTACATCAGTGGGAATTCCTGTGAAAGCCCTTCTGTTGTTCGGAAAGAATGCAGATGTGTGAGTAGATTTTGTCTGTAGGGCAGGAAGTGAGGAGTTTGCAGGATGCGCTGTTTCAGTGTTCTTGCTCTGTAGGTATGTGACACCTTGTGTGAGGAAAAGAAGCGTATATTCTGGGTTTTGTAGTATGTCAGTGAGTGTAAGAGCTAGCTTTCCATGCAGGGACGTGAACCTCTTGATCTGGAAGTTCTCTTCAAAATGATGAACAGAGAATAAAAAGAAGATTCAAAATGAACAAGGTAATAAAGTGATTTCCTAGAGTACAAGAAACCAAAGCGATCTGTACAAATTTTTGTAAAAGACAGAAAATGATTGCACTTTTATTTTCCAAATCATAATGTTCCAATAATGTATGACTCATGTCTGTCCCACTTGTAGTATGGGCTGTTGAAGCGGTAACAGATAGAAGGAATATAAGAACATATTTATACTTTCCCACTTTTGGCGATTTTTCCTATTTTCAAAGCGTTTACACCCACATTGTTTTTAGAGCTTCTGCCATAAACTTTTTAGAGTTTTTAGGGCATTGGTTTAACTACAAATAAGTAACAAAAAAGTCGGAATCTGTTCACGGGTTTTTAGGGACGGGCCTTAGAAGGAGGGGGGGTGACCTCAAATTTATGACCTCTATATCTGTCGTAAATCTTGAGATTTTTAGCTAAAACATTTATGGGTGCTAGATACCCTTAGACTAGATACCCTAAGATGCTAGATATCCTTAGACTAGATACCCTAAGGTGCTAGATACCCTAAGGGCTAGATACCCTTAAAAACTCGACTGGTATTGGGTTTCAACCAAATCGGATCACCTGTTTCAAAATAGCGGCCAATAGAAATTTCCACTTTTCTGACGTTTTCTCTGTCTTCAAAGTCTTAGGCTCACTTTGCACACGAACTTTTTAGTGCTTTTATGGCATTGGTTTAACTATAAATAAGTAACAAAAAAAGTCGACATCTGTTCACGGGTTTTTAGGGGGCCGGACTTAGAAGTTGAATGAAACCTCAAAGTTCTAATGTGGATAACTTTCATAAATTTTGAGCTTTTCAGCTAAAATTTTTATAGGTACCTTTAAGGACTCGGATGATATTATCAATCACTATTCACAAATCTTAAGGTGGTTCCCATTTGGGAAATACACTCACCGCGGTGGATGCGAGGCAGAGATATTTAGTTTTGGGTTTCTGTATCTTTAAGTAATTAATGTCACTGATTTACTTTTGTAATGACTAATTCGCATTTTCACTCAGACGAAATGAACACCACGACTACTAAATCATTAAGATAAAAAACGAATAGATTTGAGTAAAGGTTCAGCGACAAAAGATGTTCCAGTATTCTTAGTTTAAGTCATTTATCAAAAAAATATTTAAAAAAAAAAAGGAAAATAATAATAATAATAATAATAATAATAACTCAGCCAGCCTCATTTCGACATGGAAGCGTCGAACAGATGGCTGACGAGTAATGAACTGTTTGGGGAGACCGAAGGGTTCATGATCGCGATACAGGATCAAGTCATCTCCATATGCAACTACAAGAAACACATTCTACACGACGCAAACACACATGACGACAGATGCAGGAAATGCTACACTACATATGAGACGATCGACCACACAATATCAGGCTGTCCCCTTCTGTCCCAAACAGACTACCTCCAGCGACACAATCATGTAGCATCGATCGTTCATGAACAGCTAGCACACAAACACTCACTTATTAAGAACACGGTCCCATACTACAAGTACTACGTATTAGAGTCATCCTCACATAAGCTTTACTGGGATCGCCCCATTCACACAGACAAAACTATATATCACAACAGACCTGACATCACACTTGTTGATAAGACCAACAAGCAGACCTATCTCATTGATATCGCAGTGCCTATCAGCAAGAACATGCAGAAAACTCACACAGACAAAATCAATAAATACACCGATCTAGCACACGAGCTCCAGAAGCAGTGGAGGCAGGATCGAGTACGTGTTGTACCCATCGTCTTGTCCGCCACTGGTCTGGTGCCTCAAACATTGCACCATAGTCGCAGCACTCTAGGACTTCACATAAACACTTATGCACAACTCCAGAAGGCTGTGATACTCAACACAATTAAATACGCATAGTTAGGAAATTTATGGACACAACCACACATCCCTAATCTTTCCTGCACCCGTTTTTACACTTGGCAATATGTGCTCTGGTCCTTGACCCGCCATGTTGTGTTAGCTGGGGAAACCCACGGTTTGAAACTTTTGCATAATAACAATAATAATAATAATAATAATAATAACAATAATAATAACATTTTGAAACACAGTCAGAGATACGATATATAAAAACACCACTAAATCAATGACTGGAGCCTTTAGTTGATACAAGTTTCAGCCAGAAACCTAAGTATCCACCAGGTATCTGCGCAATATCTACGATGTTTCAAGCAGCGCTGTTTTATATAGTTCTGATGTTGATAATAATAATAATTTTTTTTTTTTTTTTTTTTTATTAACATAGATAGATAACACAGTACAGTCCCGTTAGGGAGGTATCCCTATCAACGGGTTCTGATATTTATATAATTTTTTTTCTTTCTTCTTACAATATATATTTACATAGTATACATTTGAAAAATATATAGCTTATAAGTCTACAAGATTGTAAATATAAGAACAAAAAAAAAAGAAAATAACAATAATTGAGTATAGATGGGTTGACATATATAAATAAATGATTGATTATTAGTATTGAAGGTATTTTTCGATAACATGCTTGAAATGTCTTGAAACGTATATTAGTTTTATTAATAGTTAAGTTAAAGTTAAAGACTCGATCAGGCCCTGAAGACCGCACGAAGCCAAAGCCTGCCCGTGCAGGCCGAGGAGGCCGCTGGAGGGTAGGCTCCAATATTTATTTAATAGTACCAGTCTTATGTTTTACTTTGGTGTTTATTTATTTATTTTTTTTCTTTCCTTTCATTTCTCCATTTTGAAGTTTAAATTCTTCCAAATAGAGATATTTAGAGGAAAGAAAAACAATATAAAATAATTAATGATATATTTACTTTACTTTTTTTTTTTCAAGTATTTTCAATAAGCCATTTTTTTAAGGTTTTTTTTGACAACAGATATTTTTTGATGTTCTGAGAATATATTTATATTCATATCATTTATGATTCTTTCTATATTAAAGTTTATATTTCTGTGCCCATAACTATTAAAATTTGGAGGGTATGATAGTTTTATTTTATGGTTTTGTCTTAGATGATAATTTTGATTACTGTTATTCTTTATTTGTAATATATTATAGTATTATGTTGTATATAAATTTTTGTTTTGGGAATAAAATTTCATACTTATTTAGGTTATAATTTCTTTTGTGTGAATTTTTCCAGACATTTTTTGAAAAAATTAATTTAAGCACTTTTATTTGTATGTTTTTTAAGTGGTCCAGATCTATATTATTAGTATTGGCCCAGATATTTACCCCGTAGTTTATCAAGGAATCAAATAGCGCATAGTATATAAGTATCTTGATTTTTGTTGGTAT
Source organism: Thereuonema tuberculata (assembly GCA_023159025.1). Lineage (NCBI taxonomy): Eukaryota > Metazoa > Arthropoda > Chilopoda > Scutigeromorpha > Scutigeridae > Thereuonema > Thereuonema tuberculata. The sequence continues at coordinate 11,164 of JAFIDM010021674.1, forward strand.
AATATTTTTTATGTGATAGAAAATATGTATTATAGAATTTAGTCTTTTGTGAAGCATATTTATATGTGTGTTCCAAGTGAAGAGGTTGTTTATTGTAATACCTAAGTATTTGAAATTTGTTACTGTATCAACCTCGAAGCAAGAATTGCAATTTACATTTTGTGCATGTAAACATGAATGAGAATGAAAATACACCTTTGGTTGAAAGTTTGCCATTTGTTTTTTCGGTCTTATAAAAATAGCTTTTGTTTTGTTTTTATTTATTATGAGTTTATTGTCGTGCATCCAATTTTGAATGTTTATGAAGTCTTTTTGAATAGCCTGTCTTGCATTGATAGGATTCTTGTTTATTGCATAGATTATAATGTCATCAGCATAAATGTAGATATAGCAATCCTTGATTTCAGCGAAGAGATCGTTTATAAACATTATGAAGAAGATTGGGCCTAGGTTGGAGCCTTGAGGTACTCCAAAATTTATCTTTTTCGTTTACTGGCGTTCTTATTTATGTTTACAACAATTTTTCTGTTTTTGAGATAGTTTTTTATTATTTGAAGGGTTGATCCCCTAATACCCATTAGTTCTATTTTTTTTAGTAACAATTCATGATTTATTAAGTCAAAAGCTTTACTAAGATCTATTGTTAGAAGTAAAATAAAATTATTTTTGTTTAGTTTTTCATTAATGTGGTCACTGAAATTCTCTAATAACTTTGTGGTGCTTTTTAAAGTTTGGTAGGCATACTGATTACTGTTTATTACATTGTATTTTTTCATAAAATTTTATATTGTATTTGTGAAGTATTTTTCTATTATTTTATTTACGGCTGATTGTATTGCTATGGGTCGATAATTTTCTAGTTCGAGATAGCTATTATTTTTATATATAGGTATGATTTTGGAAATTTTTAATTGATCTGGATATTTATTTGTTGCAATTATTAAATTTATTAGTTCAGTAATTACTTTGGGAAAAATTTCATTTTCTTTTATATCTTTTGTTTTTATGTTATCAAATCCTGCTGATTTTTTGTTGTCCATTTTTTTAATAATTAATATTATCTCATCTTCAGATGGACCACATATTGCTATTGAATTTGCTATGGTATTATTTTCTTTTTTTTTAATAATAGTATTTTTACATGAATTATTACGAGTTTCCCCTATAGAGGCAAAATACGTGCAGAATTTATCTGCCAGTAATAATAATAATAATAATAATAATATTAAACTCCTCACCTCCTGCCTCGCAGACAAAATTTACACACACATCGAGACATATAACATTCTTTCCGAACAGCAGAAGGGCTGTCGCAGGAATTCCCAGGGTTGTAAGGAGCAACTCCTTATTGACTCTGTAATCCTGCGCCAGGCACGCGCGAAGAATAGGAGCTTACACATCGCGTACATCGACTATAAGAAGGCATTTGATTCTGTCCCTCATTTCTGGCTCCTACACACTCTTCATATCTACAAAATACACCCCAAGATCACGGCATTCTTAGATGCCACGATGAAGAGTTGGAACACAACATTACATCTACGCACCTCCAACACCTCCATCACTACAGTCCCCATTCCCATAAGGAGAGGTATTTTCCAGGGAGATTCCTTGAGTCCTCTTTGGTTCTGCCTCGCCTTGAATCTACTGAGCCACAAACTAGATAACACAAAACACGGTTATAGGCTTACCTGAGATACTCTGACACCATACAAAATCACACACTTACTCTACATGGATGATATTAAACTCGACGCCACAAACAACGCACAACTTATTAATTTACTATAAGTCACCACACAGTTCACCAAAGTCATTGAGATGGAATTGGGAATCGACAACTACCGCAAGCTACATATCAACAAATGCCGCGGGAAGACTACGAATTTGGAGGTTTTGAACTGAACCATGGGTCATCCAATCCATGGAAGAGGGAAATACCTACAAGTATCTGGGCTTCCAACAAGCGCGCGTCATTGACAACACAAACATCAAAAATGCACTGAAGAACACATACATTCAAAACATCCTCAAAACACAACTCAACGCCAGAAATAAAATTAAAGCAATCAACACTTTTGCCGTCCCCACACTAACATATTCGTTCGGCATAATTTCATGGACAAACACCGAACTCGAAGCACTACAACGTGCAACACGCACTACATTCATGGAACACAACATGCACCACCACAAGTCCGCTTCGGAAAGGATGACTTCCCCGCAAGGAGGGAGGCCGAGGGCTCGTCAACCTCATCACCCTACATGCAAAACAAGTACACACACTTAGGGAACACTTCCACCAAAGAGCACAACACTCCTCATTCCACTCAGCCATTGTTAAGGCTGAAACACACCTCACACCCCTGGACCTCGCAAACCCTTCTCCAACACACACCACCCATAACACCCACACTCAGCAGCTGCGTGAATCATGGGCTCGTAAGGAACTCCATGGCAGACATCCCCACGAACTCAGCCAGCCTCATGTCGACATGGAAGCGTCGAACAGATGGCTGACAAATGGCGAGCTGTTTGGGGAGACTGAAGGGTTCATGATCGCCGTAATAATAAGAATTTACGGAAATTCTTTGAATCCGTCATTATTAAAACTAAAAGTTATTATAATAATGAAGTTTCTATTAAAAATGTCTTGGATTATGATTTGTAAATTACGTATTCTATTGTTAAGGTAATGCAATTTTCTTTTAACTTTGAAACAAGATGTCAGTGAGGTTTATTATTATGTAATCTGATTGTTAATATACGATGTAATTTTGTATTCTGAGGTCCGTTAAAAGGCCTATTTTGCTTGTATTTCTTTTCTGATGACGAAGATGTAATTTCTTCGTAAGATGTCACTCCTATTATGTTTATAAAGTTTATTCTGTTTTTATATTGGTGCGTATGGTCCTGGATTCCTACGTTCATTTCTTCTTCATTATTATTCCTTTAATTTAATGTTTCAACTACTTAAGATCTAGTAGATATTAGCCATTGATAACCTTTTGCATTTCTGCTAACTACTGAAATATTTCAGTAACAAAATATTGCAGCAACAGTTAATTGTCTGTGGACTTTCCTGATTCCCAAAATAATGAATCTGTTTAATAAAATAAAATTTAACAAAAGAAAGTCCTGCATTATTAATCAACAACACAAAACTGAAACGAAACTAATTGTTGATACAAAATTCAATGCTTTAAAGATTTTTGTTGTTGTTAATTAATTTATTCTCATTA
>JAFIDM010021675.1:0-14404 GCA_023159025.1 Thereuonema tuberculata
CACAGAAACGTATTTATTTATTTATTTATTTATTTATTTATTTATTAGTTATTATTTAGTTTTTACAGAAAACGTATTTATTGAATTGTTAATAAGCCAATCTTCCCTACGACCTTTTCACGTTTCTTCTTTGATTTATTGAGCGAAAGTGAATGTAGTTTAAAATGTCTTCTTGTGTTCGTCAGACACAACGATTGACTTCCAACACTGTCTTCTAATAACAGTCATTATCTAAGACGGCGAATGAAGAAGGAACCTTTCTGTGGTGCGTGAGCTGTCAACCTGGGACGGAACCAACAATGGAGGCTCTTTTGATGCAAAACTAATTATTACGTGACAATGGAAATGGAATCCCAACACGAACAGAAGGGAATTCCAGAAGTTTCCAAAACACGAATGCTACTTTACAATCAAGAATTCAATGTTAAAACGTATGCGCAGCTGCACGTACAGGTATTATCATTTGGTATCTGAAATAATAGTTTGTTGACCAGCACTGGATACTTACCGGGTTTAATATACTATTAGTTATTCTAGAAATATTGCTCAATCGTGTCAAAGTTTTATTATTTTTAGGAAATATAACTCGGTATTATAATTAATACAAAGTTAATATTAAAAAAATATAAAAATTAACATCGTTTTATATAAAAACAAAAGATTTATATAAAGACATACAAAAGATAACGGAGAAATGTCATCCCACAGTCAATATTTGATCATTCTATGTTTTTACTTGTAGTTAAAGTTTATATACCGGTAATTTAACTTTTAAACATGCTACACTTTGGAAAAGATGTAGGCTCGTGTCTTCGTCGATCTACGAGGATCGGGGGCTTCGGGTCAACTCACATCAGCTTCATCTGATTACATCCGTTTAATTTTGATTAGTGAATGAATATCGTTTGTTTTATTTTTATTTTGAACTATCAAACTAACCGTAGATTCTTACGCTGATTTCAGTTTTAATCATAAACAAAACTACGGCGAAGAACGAGAACCACTTAAAGTGGCAACACTCTTGTCCGATGGATGAAATACATTCGAAATAATGAATTCTGCTTCTATCAAGTCTTTTTAAATTGATTCCCTGCTCTGGGACTGCTGAAAACAATTAGCACTCGTTCAACGCAGTACATCTACAAGAGAGTAAGCGATCACTACTTTTAACTGCATTGGTCAAACAACTGTAGAAACAAATTACAGATTCAAACTGTGTCAAACAAAATGTATTACATAATTAATAGTAATTAAGTTACATTAAGGACTGACCTTTCCTATTATGTTTCAGTGGGGGTTGCAATGGATTAACTTGATTATTTTCATTTTATGACGACATCTGAAAAATTTATGATATTAATTTTTTTATAAAATAATACTTGGGAATTCAGATCACGCCTTTAACTGTCTTTACTTCGTCATTGCCATCCGGTCAACCGTAATTAATTCTTAAAGGATAAAGTGTCCCACCACAGGCCTATGTGGCCTTTGGGATCGCGGTAGGAAAGGCTCCCGGCGTTACAAGACCAACGGGACTAATTTGAATTCAGGTGGTCAGCCCGATGCCCGTCCGCTTTTAACCCCCTGGAAAGAAACCAGGTACCCATTCAACAGAAGGCTGGGTAGACGCTAGGATCCGTTTGAAGGAGAATGGAGGGTGGAAAAATCCTTTACGCCCTTACCCACTCGGCTATCGAACCCACGTAATTAATTCTTTCACATGAATTTAAAAAAAAAAATAATAATCGCTTCTCAAAAGTCATAAATTTCTAAAGTTTTCATTTAATTAAAATGCGTAAGTTCGAATATTTCTAGAGCTTCTCTAATTTCAAACTAATTCTACACAAATTAAAAAAAAAAAAAAATCTTGAAATTCCGAATGAGAGTGAAGCTAATTGTTTTAATTCTCAGGAAGATCACGTTTCATCTCACCAAGTGTCTATTACATCAACAAGGTAGCTCAATTGTTACGAAGTACGTACATTTTTTATATTGTTTTACCAACATATAAATACCTTTTAAGTCAACAGAAATGCTGGTTGGGGGTGTGACCCTCTTTCCAATACAATGAATTTCTGTTTGTTGTTTTCAAGTTGTGAGATGCCACTAACTTCATCACTTTATTACATCTTAAACAACTGCCTCTGTCGTCGTTTGTCAATTGCTAATCGATGACAGTAGCAATAGCCTGTTTATCCTGAAGTTAATTTGTACTTTTTTTAAATTAACTTCAGCATAAACTTAGGCTTATTTTCATGATCAATTAGCAACTTGAAAAAAGTTCTACCATTAATAATAAAATAATAGTGAGTTTTGATTTTGGAAGCGTAGGTAAACAAAAGCCAAAATATAATTACTATGACTGCTGTAACAGATGGTTCATTATAATTACGCACCGTTCTGTCCACCATGTGCAGCGCAGGGCGTGGGGACGCATTCCTGTATTAATGTTTCATTCATTTACCAAAACTGGAAGCCTACCGGTGCCGAGAGGCAAGTTTTTTTTTCTCTCTTTTCGTTCAATACAATAAAATTACCACAGTCGTTTAAGTTTCTGTAAGATATCGACTCGCTAAATATTATTTTAAACGTTTTACCATCTACACTTCAACTCACACCTGCTCTTCAGTAATAGCAGCACAGGGGTGTGTATATATATATATATATAACGTTTCATAGAATGTCATATAGTGCTGGGCTCTTAGCGTAAATCAGCTGTCTAAGATTAAGGATAGTGGAGTTAGTTCATTACTGATTTTACTTTATTCAAAATGTATGCTTAATAATAGAGTATACTATTTAGCCGAATAAATGTTGTCCTAGGCACACCCACTAATCTACATTACACCCGGGAAGGAGACAATCCCTGAAGAAAGAACGGCAAACATTCAAGCCTGCGCCAGAAATCGAAAGTAGATGAAGTTCATTTAGCAGCTGAAACCTCTTGACTACGCCAGACGGCCGTTGCGTTTGGATTGAAATATTTCACTGACTTGACTTACGACAATACTCTTCCACACTTTGATAATAATAGACTGCTTCCAATATTTCTACAATGTCAATGTAAACAATCGAAATGTGTACAAGTTATTGGTATTTTATTGTGCTTGTCATTGGAAAATCTTACTCGCTTTCGAAATGACAGCAGATTTTAATGACATAAAGTTTGTCGTTGACTAGTTTAGTAAAATTCTGAATCAAAAATGATAAATTTTTAAACCACAAATTCGCATCTTCTGCAAATTTCTTATAAACTACTGAAAATAATATCCTGTATCTTGAAACAATCGAAAGTATGTGATCACATATCAAACATATTTCTTTATTTACAGGCAATTTACAGGAATTTTCCAGAATATCTGATCTTCTCTTTCGAGGGCAAAGAGGAAAAAAAATATAAAAAAACGAAAAAAACAAAACAAAGAAAGAAAAGAAATAGACAATAATAAATAGATATCAACAACTTTGGCGCGCCTACACTCCTCGAAAAGAGGTTACAAAGCAATAACAGCAATTTTTAACGCAATTATAATGGATCATTTGTTTTTGGTTTCAAAAATGCTTCATTTATATTCCCTTAAAACTGGAAAAAAAATATATATATTCTGTTTCTTTTAGTTTTTAGTGAATTAATTCCTCCGCACCTGATCAGTAAAGGAAAAAAAAAAAACAGAATAAAACAAGAAAGGCTACAATGGGATTTGATTATAATTCCATTGAAAATGTTCATGTTCTTTGTTTATATGATTTTTTTTTCTTTTCTTAATTATCTCTTTCACGCGTCTCTTGCTCATTGTGAAGGTGATAAATAATGAAAAACCCACCCATAGGCCCTGCCCAACATTACACACATATTTCTGATAAGCCCTTAGGGGAAAATGGGTAAAAAATCATCCTGTTTCTCTTTTATGTCCGTTTTTTGTGGGGTGCGATTTGACGTTCCACCTTTTCTGCTCATCCTTATATGAAGATTCAGTGATACGAGTCGCATAGTTTAGTATTTTTTTAATTTTTTTTTTTCAAAATCTACAACGCCGTATCTAGAAAATAGTCGCAAAATTAACGTAAATGATTTCAAAAAAAGAAAATAACAAAAAAAAGTAAAGAAAATATAGTAATAAACGTGCATGTAGATAAATTAAAAATAAAAATAAAAATACGCATAAATAAAGGTTCTCGAACCCTGAGTATCTCGAGAATCTGGGACATCTGTTTCAGACTCATTGAGCTTCATCAGCAATGTTTACCCTTGATGATAGCTCAGAATGCGTGAGGTTACCATTTCAGTTCATTGTTGAAATAATAATAACAGAAAATGTAACGAAACGAAAAAAATAAATGTTATTATTTGGTCAAAAGATGATATTATTATTTCTATTTTAAAGGCTTTTCAAAGGAAAAAAGAAAAATCCCTCTCTCCTGATTTATCACTTTCAGCTAGAATTGCAATGTCGATTTTTATTTCCTCCCATTGTTAAAAATGGGGGAGGGGGGGGGGGCTTCATGGAAAAAGATGGAACAAAAAATTATTATCAATTAGTCATTCCATGCCTACATAGACCGACGGACGGACTAAATTAATTCATAAATTTACAAGACTGTTCTGAAACGCATTCAAGGAAAAATAATATTCCTCTTATCAAATATAGGTTGATTTTTCTTCCGTTAAAACAGAATTGTCATCAAGCGATTAAAGTATTAGCCACTGAGTAACATCGAAGCGTAAAAGAGACATCTATTACCACCTTGTTCGGTTTTTCCGCTTCTGAAGAAGATTAAAACAGTGGATTAGCCACTGACACTGTCATTATCCGCTTAGAAATCACTCACCAAGCAAAGCACTGAATAAAACTGAATTTCATGATTACAGAAGCTACTGTCATATCGAGCTGTAAATCCAAGTCTAATATCGAATGTTATGAATATAACATAATAAATATACAGATCTAAACGGTTGTGTAGGAATAAAAGAAATTTATAATTGTTCAATGAGAGATTATAAATAAAGTTACATACAATTATTCCGTTCAAATTTATTTTTTCCTTAATTTTTTATTCTGTAATAATATTCTATAAAAGTAACAGACTTTATTAATATTTCAAGTGCTTTTAATATAATAATAGCTGCTTTCATATCTTTCTTAAGAAATCAAATGCAAATACAATAGAGCGTCGATAATCCGGACTAATTGAGGTTTGACCTAATCCGGATTATCGACTCATCCGGATTTTTGAATCCCATAGCGAACCTGATATCTACAGTTCTGTAAATGTCAATATAAAAAAATCAGTATAGTTTACAATAATATACAATAACATATAGTTTACAATAACTACAATAACATTGAAAAATTAAAACAAAAGAAAAAAAACTACTGCAAGAACCTATAAAATATGCCAGCAGTACTGTATTTTAAATGAAAGAATTAAATTCTCGATCCGTAGAACTTCTTTTTTCTTTGCTTAGGTAATCCGGATTTTCGACGATCCGGATTATTGACGTCCAGATTACCGACGCTCTACTATATATCTAAATTTATATTCGAAGCGATGGAGCGTCTGATCGACCTCCCCTTCCTTCCAGACTCACTTTAACATCGACGACAGCATACTGTAAATGCAAAATCAAATATCGTAATATCAAAATTTGAAAAATCCTTCTTAATGCCAAGTTCGTGTCATAAGCCACTGAAAACTAACCCACTGTTGGAACTCACTTCACTCTATATCATATTTGACGAATAGAGGGTAAATTTGGTCATTTGGTGAGAACAACGGCGATCATTGGCTGTGGGCAATGCGTAAGTGAATGTTTACGTCCAAAACATTAGCTCATTGGTGGATATATTAAATGCTAATGTTATTCAGCACTGAAGCGAGATTTCGTCTGATCTGTTTAGTGTCCAAAACATCCTTCACTGTCGAAAATACTGGAAACCACTGGAATTTAAGAATTTTCCTAAGCAATTGTCCCTGAACCTTTTTACATTGTTTATCCTCTAATGAGTATCTCATCTCCATTATCTGAAATTACGTCTTTTGATGTTTTTATAAAATCCTGACCTCAACTGTGGTTACATTCTTCACGAGTCTAGCGAAACCCACTGACCACTCCGATCGTTAATGTTTCTAAAAGTTAATTAATAGATTTATTTAATTATGATTTAGTTGGCGTGCCAAATTTCAAAATGCTGCGTGGTGAGATACAAAAATAGTTGAATCAAAGACAGTGAATTAGTAAATTTTAAATTCTATATAACTTGCTTTGTCCAAAGGACAAATTACACAGAATTTAAAATTTTACTATTCGCTGTCAAATATTTTCGCCCCTAATGGTCCGATTTCTATCAAAATCAAAAGGGAGATCATTACAATTTCAGCTTCCTAAGATAAATAACTTTGAAGTTATCGCAATTACTACGTTTTAACGTCAATGTATTTTGGCAATGATTTAACCCTCGCTCCTTTTCTATTCGCCAGATACAGTATGTACCAAAATCAGGACAAAACCAGGATCTTCTTGCAACAATCTACAACCAGCACTTGGAAATTTTCAGCTTCCCAGGATATGTAGTTTTTCAGTTATCTTGATCACAAACGAACGGATATGCGTGTTTTCACCAAAATTGCATTGTAAAACATTTGTTATAATCTTGTTTTTTGTTTTTTTTTTCTCTCTCAAAAGTTGGCCTAAATCTACAATATCCACTAGTAACTTTCACACAGGAGATAAACTCATATTTCTTAAAGATAACTGTATGGGTTTGTCTACTGAGTGAAACGCTAACTATTATTATTTATTGTTCTTAATCATATAAATAATTTTTTGTTTTTTGGTTGAAAGGTTACGACCATCATAAACCATGTCCATGATGATTTCGGAATCATCCTCCAAAGGAGGAATGGGGATGTAATGGACAATTATAGGGGTCTGTAATCGTAAAAATCGCTTTTCTAGAAGATCAATATATTTGTTATTCCGAATCTCTCAGTCTCTTCGAATCAGTCTTTTTGAAATTTGATATGTAAATTTATGAAAATGAGATCATCATTCTTTTGTATTTCTTCTAATTTCGATAAATTCAACATAGCAGCGACCTGATATTTCATTCTACTTTATTCTGAAGCCAACATATTTGTCTGTGCATGTGTGTGTGTGTGTGTGCGTGCCTTAAATTACAAATCGGAATCAGAATTCCTTCTTCTTTATCTTTTGTGTAGATCGGTTATGTCTTCCGGTCCCTACAACGTATTTTACATTGTTTTCAAGTAATCCCTATGTGTCAGTCATCACTGGACGACATCTCTTATTCATCTTGTGAATTCGACAAATTAAAGAATAATGCACTGAGCGACATCAAACTTCATTATTAAAGATGTTTATCACACACTCTTGCTATCGTTTGACTACAAAAAACATCAAAATTGTGGGTCTAAAAATACCAAATCTTAATCGGAGCAAGAGTGAGTTGTATAGTCGCGTCTTCCTAGTAACTTTTGAACTGATGGATGGACCTTCTTGAAACTTGACATTCACTTTCAAGAATTAGAGACGATTGGATATTTTAAATATTTTCCATAAGGGGTCCATGTTGAGAAATCTACGCAAGAAGGGGGCAGAAATTCACCTTTGAAAAGCAATGGAATCTAAACAATGGATTTTTATTAAATATTTGATAATATCTCATTAAATTTAATACGATACAAATCTTACTTAGTATTACTTAATATGTCGACTGTTATTCAAAATTTGAGACATACTGTAATAAAGTCAGAAAGCAAATTGACGAAATTATGTTAAAAAAAATATTTTAAAAAGCACGAATCTTCTTCAACCAATCACTAAAAATATGAAAAGAAATGTAAAATAGCAGACAATTAACAAGAATCCGGTGAAAGTGATCTGAGTGCGGAACCGTGGAAACCGAAATTTCCAGAACAAGTAGCCTCTGAATCGTTCATAAAAGAGCTGAATCACCACGATAATGAGAAAGGAATCAATAGAGTTCACGAAACAAAAAAATACAATATTGATAAGCGCACGATGCAATCCCCAAAACAGTAATCTCTTTAGTGAAACTACTAATTAATATGGGGGAGTTTTACCATTGCACAAATTGAAACATGAACACAAAAAAGGATTAAAGAAATGGCTGATTTAAGACTTTACATCAATATTTAACTTCAAGGTAAATTTCACTGAAAAAAATTAAAATTAAAAAATTGCTTCAGATCTACGTTGACGTTAACTCAAGACGTGAATGAAATTTCCAATTTCTTTGTTCCTGTTTTTCCATTTTTTTTACTACTAATTAAAATGAAGGTTTCTTTTTTGTTTTTGTTTTAAGTATCGTAAAAGTCCATATTCCGCCAAATCCTCATTCAATATTATATTTTTAATTGGTGAAAGCTGTGACTCAAGTTAAATATTGACATTTAATTTCTCTACAAATCTCTCTACAATTTGTGGTTCCTGGGCTTTTGTAACTGCACTCTAGTTGTATAAATATTTAAATTGCTTCTTTATATATCAATTTGCTAAGTGGATGTTTTAGACATTTACATTAAATGTATACTTGCAATGTTATTAAAATTATTTTCATTAAATTCAACTATTTTCAGAAAGTTGTAAAACGTGTTTTACTAGTCGTTAATTATCGCCGTTTACAAAATTTAAAATGATTAAAATACGTAATTAAAATAAGTATAATATATTCTACTTAATTATTTTGAAAGTACAGATAGTCTCCGATTACGATCCGACAGCTTGGTCGCACGTCGATGATGCGTAAAAAAAAGTATATTATATATATATATATATATGCATATCATAACAGTCAATAAATACATTGTATATAGGATGTTCATATATGTTATAGATTACGTCTTTCTCTATTGAAAAAAAAAAAAAAATGTTCGAAAAATATTGGATACATTCAACTTTTTTGAAAATGTTCGATTTTTGACTTTTTTAAAATTTCGTTCGTAAACGCGAGTATTCGTAAGTCGAGGACCGTTGGCGTTTTTTTATGTTTGTGAAAAAGACCGGTACTTTTGCATTACCCCCCCCCCCTGCCTCGTAACCCAGTGCTTATGGAACTCCTGACTGTGTCCTATCCATTTCGTATAAAAAAAATTAAATAAATAAATAAATAAATAAATATTCGGATATAAAAAAACGGAGGCTAAAATTTTATGGACATATTAAAAGAATGGAACCAACCAGACTATCTAATCAAGTTGTGGAATTCTATGAAACTCGCAGTAAGGCTAAAACGGAAACAATGAAATGGATAGCTGCAATTAAACAGGACCTGCAAGAAGCAGGGATATCACAACAAGATGTATACGACAGGAAACGTTTTGGGCAGAAAATTTCGGAGTGAAAAGCAGAAAATTTCACAAACTGTGAAGACCCAGGAAAACAGGAACCAATTGGACTGAGGAAAGAAAAAGAGCCCATTCTGAAAGAATGAAAACAATATGGGCACAGAGAAAAGGAGGAGAGACTGAAATGACTTTGTATTGTACTTCGAGTGATCTGGTAGGGCCCGATCGTGAATAATAATAATAATAAATAAATAAATATTTTTTTACAAAATAAAAAAATCGGAGACTAGGTTGCAGCACCTTGGTTTATTTAACATGGAGTGACCCTTGAATACACACACAGACTAGGGTTTTGAAACACTGAGCTATCTTCGTTTGCGTTTTGATGTAGGTTTAAAAACGGCGGTACAATAATGTTTCCTAATTTTCACACCAAGAAATTAGGTATCAGTGTAATTTCTTATCAAAACACAAATAATGGACGTTGTTAAATGCTGCGAGAACCGGATTTCTTCCTTTATTGTCGCGGTGGTTATTAGTAATTCCTTTCGGTTTCACAGTCTTCTGCCATTTTCAATGCATTGTTGGTCTCCCGTTGGTAAATAATGAGCTTGAGATGTTCCTAGGACCTAAGCTCTTTTATTGATTGCCCTGAACTTGGACAGTCGCACGTCGCTTCCAAAGTAGGTCGTGAAATCCCGTAGGAAAGGTCATAAAACGAAGTGAAGTGGAAACGAAAGATAAAAGACATTCGAAGGCAACGTTTCCTATTGCAGAGAAACAAGGAAAATATTGGAGGTTCTGATTATGTTGATTGTGCTACAAGGAAGACATTACTTTCGAATTGAAAGCAGTGCAGTGGGCTACAATTGGCCGGGTGGCCCTTTTTTCTTTTCATTTTTTAATAATTATTGTAATAAACACGTGAGTTATTGAATTTATTTGAAATAAAAAAAAAGGAGGAATGTTTTCTAAGACAATAACAAAAACAGTAGTTTCACAATGCTATAAAGGGTTTATTCTGCTAACCGGAATTAACATTATTTTGTATAAAGGATTCTTCTAACGCTGATTTCACCTCAACCTCTCACAATCGAAAGTTACTACGTTTCACTTTTTCTCCGCTGTTACCAAGGCAACATGGATTTATTCTAATATTTCTTCTGGTTGTGGTGTTTATTATTTGTTTATTTTTTAAAGTAAATGTTAAGGAAACAAAATTGGACGAGGAGAAGGGCTACTTTATTTTATTCTGATAAAATAAGACGGGATTAGATTCTCCGGAATAGAAAAAGATGGGGGAAAAAAAGTTTATATTGGGACAATACGGTATTTAAAACAACTTAAATGGTTCATCCATTAGTTTCAACACTACATTTCGAGATTTTTCCTTTTTCTCTAGAATTTTCTTTAAAGTTAAATATCGTAGGAAAAAAACAGCAAACGGGTAAATGTTCTAGTTGTGCGCTAAAATCAGCGGTTCTCAACTTGGGATGCGAGCTGCTCTTTCTCGCATCCCAAATTAACAAGCAGTGGTTTGAGAAATGCACGAATACTTTACTTGTAAAACACAAAAACTGAACAGAAACGATAATTAAATAGTGTATTAACATTAAACATTTTTTTTTTTAACAACTGGCTCTAATTGTATCAAACATCTTTAAAAAAAATATATCTTTTTAAAGCTTTCCATGTGTTGTCAATTTCATGACAACATTAAAATAATTTTGTAATCCTTTGTATGTCCTAAATTTTTTAGGTTAGGTTTAAAGAAAAGGTACAATTCAGTGATTTTTGATAAGGGTCGTGAAAGAATATATAGAAGCAAAGAGAGATACAGCTGATATGAAATTCAGTAAAAACTATATATATAATAATAATTATAACTATATAATAATTTAATAAATAACTGGATTAAGTCAAATGTAGAACGAATTAATGCACTTGATAGATTGTGTAATACTCCTGCCACATTGTATGTAGTCGTATGGATGGATGAATGTATAATATACATGTTTATGTGTCTGTATAAATGAAAATAATATTTTATATATTTATGATAGTTGTTAACTGCTTTATATGTATATAAATTAACAATCAGGTATAAACTACGCCCGAATGGTCGAATAATAACAATAATAATAATAAAAATATAGAATACAGATGTATTATAAAAGCGATATTTTTCCTTTTTTAATAAATAAAATTCGATCAACACCGATCCCGCAGGCGAGGACTTGTCCACCCTTTCTCTGTGGCTTTGTTTACACCTGGTTTCCATTGGCAACGAATTCTTGGCAGAAGGCTTTTATTCTTGTTGGTGCCTTTTCTCTCCCATCTGTGTCTCTTCGTGGGTGCAAAAACAACCTATCTTTAATGGCTGGCGGTTCATGAAATTAGTTCTGGAGTCAGCGGTCTGTTGCGTCTCGCTTTGCCGTTTAGCCTTGGGATAAGTCACGCACCCTATTTTTCTGCCCGGCTATGCGCCTAAACACTCTGGGCAAAACGGGCCATTCAAAAAACTGACAAGGTGCTCTACCTTTAAAATACAACACCTGATAGCCATCAACCATTTCCAAGCAGAACCAAAGTATTCTTCGAGATAACAGAAATGCAATTAACAACGACTGGAAACCAGACTGAAGCGGAGAAAATAAAATACTTAAAGAAACGCAGTTTTGTTTTGAGGACATTTACGATGTAACGTAATCATGAACAAAAATTCACTTTTATGGTCGGCATTAAAAGCGGGGACATGAATTGTGTCCATTTCTTAAAGCATATTTTATTTTTGTTGTTTATTTCTGGGAGATAGCACAATTATTTCCACAAAAATAAAGTTTAAAACGGTTTAAATATTGTGTATGTTTTAACTGAGGAAAAGAGATCCAACTCAGGATATGTTTATATGCATTTAGTTCTGTTTCTAATTATGTAGGACAAATCGATTATTTCTGCATAAAAACGGTCTACATTCACAAGACACTGTTCAACGATTCTCCCACAATTCAGTTGCTTTCAATGCATCTAAAAAGGTGTATTGGATGATATCTTTATTATTATTATTATTATATCGACTTAAAAAAAAAAATTGCCTATTGGGAAATTTTCTGATGTTATAATTCGATTTTTTTTTTTTTTTGTTCTTTATTTTTGAAGGAAAAAATTATAACTTTCTTTCCGAATCATTCACCTGTAACAGAGTGAGCTTTTTTTTTTATATAGTTATTTTATTTCATATAATTGTAAAAAAAAAAAAAAAAATTCCCACAGAATTCGTTCCATCTAAACTAGAATTTTTCATCATTTTTTTTCCCCCCGAAAGTCTGAATAAAGAATGTTTTGAAATAAGACCAACAATGACACCGTTAGGGCAATAAGAAATTACAATTAATATTACAATATCCCTTGATAATTAAAAAAGCTACTTAAAAGTTAAAAATTATATAACTTTGAATGTTAATAAATTGATCATTAACTAATGTTAATAAATATTAGTTTGAGATATTTATAAGAAATTATTGTTTTCAACGGAACAAGTGTTTTTTATTCACTTTTTTAGGAACACCTGAGTGCCTCATTGTAAAGTTTATTACAAGAAACGTGAAATAAATGTATATAATTAAAATTACTTATTTAGAATTCAGATATTTCGCATTTTTAAGAACCCTTTATTCGTCTTAAAGCTTCGAAATCTCGTGTAGTTAATGTGTTTTTGTAAATTGTATGTGTTTTTTTTAAATTGCTTTTTATTTATATATGGATGTATATTTATGATTTTTCTTTTTATAGTTAAATGGAAAGGAGCTGTTATAATTCTTTTTCTCAGTTTAATCTCTCATATTCTACAGTTTCTAGAAATTTCTTTGGGAGGTCTGAAGCTGATAATTTCTTGTATGTTTTCATATTTACTTCTTGTTTCTTTTATGAACGTCAACCTCTACATATATATTAATTTCCAAACTCGAACAAATTAATTGCAAAATTGTTATATGTTGAATCAGTTGTAAACAAACAGTACTATTTCTAGTATCAATAAAAAAATAAGTAACTAGAATCGTTCTTATTAGAAAAGAAGATGCTGATGAAATAGATTTTATAGCGATTAGATCATCTAAATGGTGGCACAACACTATATTGATCTAATACATTTTCATCAGGTGGCACATATTGGAACAAAACTTGTGTTTTTTTTTTTTTTAATTTCCCTTTCATTTCATGACTATTATTATCATCATGGACTTAGCAGAATAATGATTAGAATAAGTATTTGAGTTGTTTACATTCACTTAAACTTTAAATAAATTTTGTTTTTTGTTTGTCCAGTAACTGTTAAAAGAGTTTGGTCTGATTTTCAATAAAAATGTTATAGTTTAGTATACGTTCATACTTCAAACTCAGGAAATGTGATCATAAAAGCCATTAACTTAGTTTTAACGTATTAATGATTTTTTTTTGCATATACACTGACTTGGAAAAAGTTTCCTGTCATCTACCTAAACCCTAAATGTAATACATTATCCCTGAAGTCTGAATAAATTTTTCATTTGGCTTTACATATTACAATACTTAAAATACATACAAATATAGTTAAAGCAATGGAACTTACCTGTGACGCTGACTTGCATTGTTGCTACAATAGGTACGTTGGTGTTCAAACTCGGGCTAAGGCGGATTTCTCCTGTTGTTGAATTAAGATAAAGGAAATTAGCTTTATTTCCCGATATGAAGCGATAAGTTAACTTATCACTGACGTCGGCATCGTAGGCGGGTACCCGGCCTATGGGTTCTGTTGGGAAGTGGTTTTTGAAGTTGTTGAAGATGATGCGGAAGTCCTGCAGGACAGGCGCATTGTCATTCGTATCCTGGACCCAGATCTCCACGTTCACTTCATTTTGTAGAGGAGGGGAGGCAGCTCTGATGACAAGATCGAATTTTTTCTTGGGCGACTCGTAATCGAGCTCGACCCGTGACATCAGTTCCGCGACGCTCCCGTGTGCCGTGAGGGAAAAGGCGTGGGCGTCGGCCCCCCCCAGCAATGCTGTACTGGATCTCGGCGTTGGACCCTTCGTCC
>JAFIDM010021676.1:0-14404 GCA_023159025.1 Thereuonema tuberculata
ACCGTGCGAAATCGACACGGTGACAGTGGACTGTATGCCCGGTGACCAATGGTATGCATTCCGTTAACTGCTGAACATCGCAGAAGGTGGGCTGAAATGCTTCTTTCTTTGACCCATGAAGATTGTTCACGGTTCTCTTAAGTGACGAGTCAAGATTCAACCTGCAGCCTGACAATCGTCGTGCCCTGATCTGGCGTGAACGTGGAACACGGGTGAATCCACGTTTCGTCCAAGAAAGACATTTCTTTGGTGGAGGTGGAATCATGGTGTGGGCAGGCATCAGCATTGGTGGTCGTACCGATCTCCATGTTGTTAGAAATGGAACGGTGAATGCTGTAAGATATCGGGATGAAATTCTACAGACTGTAGTGGTACCCTACTCTGGAGCTATTGGGACCAACTTTCTTTTTAAGGAGGATAATGTGCGCTCCCAATGTGCGCATCTCGTCAACAACAGGCTGTAAGAGGCTGGAATCGAATGCATGGACTGGCCTTTACGTTCCTCCGACCTGAATTTCATCAAACATGCTTGGGATGCACTAGGAAGACGTGTTGGCAGTCACCAATCCCTTTCCATAACACTTCCTCAGCTGGAAGTTGACCTTGTGCGCGAGTGGCTACGAATCCCACAGGAACTGCTGGACAATTTGATCCTCTCCATGGCTCATTGCTATCAGTGTGTTGAGCAGTCTCAGATGACCATACACCCTACTGAACAGTCAATGTGCGGCACTTTTTTACGTTTGACCTGCGAATGTTAACCCCCGTCCATGTGTCACATCCTGTTCAATCCGGATCAATGGATTCTGCACCGCATTTGTATATTCAGACAACTTCCATTTTCGTGTCATTGGCTTCTCTGATGATGTTCTTTAATAAATAAACGCAAAGTCCTCTGTTTTTTAGGTGTATTATTCTTATTTCGCAAAATCCCCTAAATTTTGTGAGCAGTGTATATTGTAGGACGTAAGTAGAAATATAGATATATAAAAGAAAGGAAATTTGTCACTGCATCTTTCTGTTTGTTCACTAAAGGTAAATTTCCAGGGGCGGGGGCACTGAGTAATTTTTTTTTGAAAAGGGAGCGGTAGGTCAAATAAGTTTGGGAACCTATTAGAGTAACATTCTCATCAATTAATAAAATTTTAAGCTTTTTAATACTTTTTAGTGTTTCAGAATTATATTTTTCCCAATTAATTTGACTGAATAATTTATATTTTATTTAGTTTTCCAGTATTAGACCAAAATTATTATTCAGTTTAATGATTTGAAAGATTTTTAGCCAATTGGATCTAGTTATTTTTTCATTATTTTGATTATTTTCGCCTTTCTAGGCAGGGAACTGACGCCAGGGGACTGATGAATTCAGTGAAAAATAAATACAGTGGGACCTCTATTTAACGAACCTCTATTTTGCGAATTTCTCTATTTTGCGAACTTTTCTTTGGAACCAAGAACATTTTGCTAATTTCTTCGTAAAATAACCTCCAAATAGCGAAGTGCATTTTCTATTTAACGAACTTTTTCGCAGTATCTTACTTTTTTTTTTCTGCTCGAAATGTTTTTATTATGAATATTCCCTTAGAGGAAATAAAAGAAACGTAGATACAACTGAGGGAAAAAAAGAAATTGATCATGATGTGCTGGTTAATGATTATCTTTCACTTGATATTGGAGTTGAGACCTCGGAAATACTAACTGTATCGGATATTTTGGACAGTGTGAAAAATAAAAACAATACAACTATGAATTGCGATGTAGATTAAGATGATGAAAATGGAAATGATCATGATGTAGAAATAAAAAAACCTTCGTATAATGAAATGCTAAAATCACTTGAAACAATCCGACGAGGATTAGAATTTGAAGAAAATACTGAGGGGGTTTTTGGTGCAATGCAAAGATGCGAGAGAACTATGAGCAAAAACACTTTTTCAAAAAAAAAACAACAACTTAAATTTAACAAAATTAACAGACTTTATTAGTAAAATTTAAGTGTACATGTGGTAATATATGCTTCATGTTATTAAAATTATTACTTTTTTTAATAATATTAAATAATAAAAGGGGAATCTCTATTTAACGAATTTTCCATATAACGAACTTTATTTCGGGATTTAGCGAATTCGTTAAATAGAGATTTGACTGTATATCTTTCAAACGATTACAGATATCAGCTTTATTGCTTGCCACATTAGAACATTTCACGATAATCTTTTAGGCATAAAAATATTAAACAAAATTAGTTGTAAATAATTACTTGCCAGTGGACTAACATTTTGATTGGCTCCGACATGCGTTCACACATGCGTTCACACCACAACAACGCCGCTCTCACTGATTCCTAAAGGGCTTCCCTGTAGCAAGCAGTTGCTGTAGTTAATTTCACGGGTAATGTTTAGAAGCAGATTGGTCTCAACTTCGAAGTGCTTTTAATACTCCGATTTTTCGAATTTCAATGACGAAAAATTGACTGACGAGCAAAACTGAGCACGCGGGTTTAGGAATGTTTTTTACTTATTTTTACTAATCATTTCATTTAGTAATAATTTAAAAGTATCTTATAACTTATTTAAAGATAATAAAGTAAGTTATTTTAGATAATTTTGAAAATATAAACATCGATATCCTGATTTTTGTAGTGGCTTCACGCCAGGGGACTGACTGTTTACTTAGAAAGTGGAGATTGTGACAATATTATTTTATAAGAAACTATTTTTAACTTATATAATCAAAAAGAAAGGACAGTTATCTTTTTAATTTAATGATGAATAACTTAGAATGTCAGTTTTTAGATTAGTTACGGCTAAGCTTCATCAAGTTACCCAATTCTTGTAGAACTACCCATATATATGTATCATACGTGGTTGATAAGAAACAGTGATTTGATCTTTGTATTGGCATTTTGAAATTTCATATCACTGTCCTGCTCTCTCTCTATATATATATATAATATAATTTTACGTTTACTGCATAATATTATATTATTATATAAATTGTTTTTCATATATTCATGTGTATGACTTTATTTTTGCATTCAATATATATGTGTGTGTGTATATATATATATATATTATTTCTTTAATATTTGTTTTGTCATATTTGTATTATGACAAAACAAATATTAAGGGTTATAATATTAATAATTTATTGTTATAAATCCTGGTAAATCGTAATGTTGAGAAAAATACAAATTTTATTTTTAATTAATTATTTTTGTGTTAAAATTGTAAATAGCTTTTGCGAGAGGAAAAAAAAATATTACTTTTATTTTTAATTAAGATAACACCTGCAAATGAAAGGTCAACCAGCTGGTCAGTGAGTCATTCTAAAGTTTATTAAAATGAACATCTGCGATACCCTATCTGAAGAAATTTGCATAACCATCGTGACGTATTTATCCGTTATCAGAACATTTGTGAGAAATCAATCGTCGAATGATGGAAGTCAGCTCTTGACCTCGTGACTTTTTGCCTCCGAAAAGACTTTTTGCCCCCGAATGTTTTGACGATTGGGAGGCAGTGAGATACTCGGACACTTCGACTTCAACACACTTCGGACTATCAACGCAGAACACGCCTAGCCAAGAGTTGACACTGTGTTAAAATTTTAGTTTATATTAATTTACGATAAGGTACAAGGTTGGATAGCCTTTAAAAAACTACTCTCGTATGCGGCAGCTAGAATTCGAGGAGCTAAGTATGAATTATTACACTTTATTTGCTTACCCAGATGATAGCTAGCTCGCGAACTCCTTATTTAACGAAACGAACAGTGTTAGAGCTAGGAACGCCGTCACATTAGAAGATGCTGCAGTAAGTTAGGAAGGTAGTGAAACAACACCAGCGAGAGACAAATTGTCAGCCATAGTTAAAGAGACTTTACTTTCAGAACTAATAGTGCTATGTTATTAAGTGAATTCAGCATGTATCTCGGCCACGTCCATCCATAAAAAAAAATCATGTGTCAGTGCAGTTTAGGAGACAATATATGATTTAAAAGCAGAGTGATTCGTTGAAAGAGATTCAATGTTATCGAAAGAAGCGGGAAAATCCATCCTGATATATTTTAGTTAAATTTAGTGTTACGAAGAATAGTCAAAATCATCATTTATTGGTGATGTATAAATCAATAAATATATAGACGTAAAATACATTTATTAAAATAGCAAATTTTCGAGAAGATAATAACTTCTTCCCTTTATCAATCCTAAAAAATATTACCAAAGTTTCTATAAAAATAACAATTTGTAGATACGAGCATGAGAACAACATTAAGGCATTGTTAAGTTTCAATAAACCTTACAATTAAAATTAAAACAATCCAACATAACTTTAATTAAAAATTTAATTCTTCAAATTTTATATTATTACGGCAAAGTAAATACAGATCATTTATTAAATTATTAGCCATTCTTACCAAGGTATGATTGACCTCAACTCCATCGTTGACAAATCAGAAATAGCTGAATATTGTATTAGTAAGGGACATTTTATGAATAATGAAGTCAAAATCATCTATGTTGATAAAGAATCAAAATTGAGAAAAATAGTTAAAAGTATATGTATTAGAAATACTAAAGACAAGAATTTAAATAGGAACGATAGAATTGAGGTCAATTATAACTTGGTAAGAATGGCTAATGATTTAATAAAAGATTTGTGTTTACTTTGCCGCAACAATGTAAAATTCGAAGAATTAAATTTTTAATTACATTTATGTTGGATTGTTTAATAAATTTTTAATTCTAAGGTTTCTTAAAACTTTAACAATTCTTTAATATTGTTTTCATGCTCGTATCTATAAATGTTATTTTATCGAAACTTTATTAACATTTACACTTTATAAAGAGAAGAAGTTATTATATTCTCGAAAATTTGCTATTTCAATAACTGTATTTTAACATTTACACATTTATTGGTGTGTGTTGTATAATTTATTTCCATTGTTTTCTTGAAACAGACGACTATTTTCGCCATGAAAAGCGTCATTGCGCTTGGTAAGAAACAGAATGCAGTAAATAATTCTTTTTTAAACCTCACGCCAATGTTAAATTTCCAGATCAATTTTTCGCTGTTCAATATCATTAATAGTTTTATGTAAGCTTAAACATTTTTTGAACTCCAAAAATTGTTTTGAGCATTTCTATTGTACATTGACGTTTCATTCAAAAGAGAACTCAAATGTTTTCAGTCACATAATCCTTCATTAGCTAATGCTGATTTACTTTTTTACGACGAGAACAAAAATACACAAAAGCCTTAAATACAAAATATTCTGTTTTTAGTTTTTCAATAAATTAATCAGTTCCAAACATACTTTTCGTGATTTAAATGAATCTTAGTATAAATAGATTCATTGAATTATCTTCCGTTTTGTCCACAGGAAATTCAAAGTTTGTTATTTGATCAATGGGGCTATTCTGGACGATTAAAGATCTTTCAGGCCCTTTTATATGCTGTGGCCAAGTTCCAGGATCGTTGATATCAGCTAAGTTCTTTGGAATCGAAGTCGTTGGTTCATTTTGGTCTATTGTTATTGAATCATTAGTTGCTTCATTTTGAATTGTTCCCATTGATTCGTCACCGTCAGAATCAGAAAAAACGATGGAATTGGAAGATGCTTCGTTTCTGAAAATTCAGATGTGTTGTTTACCGTGGGTTCTTTACCGGATGTAAAGTCCTTCATCCAACTATTTTTATGTAGTTCGTCAATCTTCTTTTTTCTTTCTATTATGTTTCGCTTTTGAGCCTCACTTTTTTATTTTCGGTCCATTTCTAAAGTAAATATCAAATTACATTTAGTAAAACAAATTAATTATGTATGGAAACTCTCACATTTTTAGCACTTTTTATTTTTTTAATTTCTTATTTTCTTTGCCATACATTTTTCAATAAAACATGAAAGAATAAAAAAAAATTGTGATTACTCATCTATTTTGAATAAATTTTATTTTAGAATTTCAGTTTAATTTTCGAAAAAAAATTAAATTATCTAAATTTTATTGTTTACTAACCAATAATGTACAGAGAATGTGAAATTATATAAATAAACTCAGTACAAATCAAATGCAGTGATATATAATTATTTTCATAAAATGTAAGGTTTTCATTTTCCAAAAACATTTTCACATTTCAATATTGTTCTCTATCGAGCTTAGTTCAGGAGTCCAATGAAGAACACGATTGAATTAGAGTTCACATTTCAATCACATTGGTTTTTTCCTTTGAAAAGAAATTGTTTGCTAAATAATACTTATTGCCATAAAAGTAGCAGTATAAGTAGTAAACAATGCGAAATAATTATTTTTGAAACATTAAAAAACAATTGTGATCTTGTACCAATTAAGTTCCGACAGAAATTGTTCTCACTCATTTAGTTTTAATTATGAATTCGAAGTTTTTATCTCATAAAATGATTTAGTACATATTTATTATTCATTATAGATTCACATTGTGAATTTGGGGGTCCCATAAATTTGTGGGGCCCGGGGCAGTCGCTCCACTTGCCCGAGCCAAAACGGCATTTCTTGTCTTTCGATCTGCTTCTGTTATCAAAATAAATATAGAATATAGACTCAGAGAGAGTTGGACATTCTCATTATTTAATATCTTTCATCTTTTACTAGTTGATATGGAATAGGAGTTTCCAATATCCAAATAATCAATGTAAGTGGTTTGAATTGGTTTTTAAATGCTACCTGTTGTTCAATTCAAATTATCAACTCGTTTCTTAGTACAATTTCTGAAGGAGAGATACCATATTTCTTACGTCACATTGGTAGAATTATCATTCTTAGATAGCCCATATTTATTTTTTATTTTCCTGGAATTGTAAAAAGCTGTTTTCATAGAACTTGCAAATTCATTATGAAATGTCTAGTCAATAAGCAGGTATTAATTATTATAAGACCAAACACACATATAAAAAAGACATAATTTTATAAATCAAGATATAAATAACTGTGATATGTTTCGAAAATTCATCATCAGACTGTAAATAAATATAAACGGAAAAACATTGGCTTATAACAGCCCCACAATACAGAAGACGGACCCCACAATACAGAACATAGTAAGTAATTAACAATCATTTACATAATAATTAAAATTAACGTAAGTTATAATTTAATACACCTTTGATAGAAAGTTCATTATTGTAACAAATGGTGGTATTAATAATGATTGACTCGAAGAATTTATATAAGTAATCGTCCTTTTGTTGGCCATAAACAATTGGCTTGTTTGTCATGAGCCTGTGTCCCGTATCTCTGTGATGCCTTCCGTTAGATATTTGAAATCTCCTTTTTCAATAGCAGTAGAGTGCTCATTCATTCGAATATTGGTCTGTCTTCCCGTTACTCCTACTATTTACAGTTAGGGCCTCCATTTTCAAATTTTATTCCATAAATGGTGTAGAATTTGTCCAAATTATTGATTTTCTTCTTGTTAATGTAATTAACTTTTCAATGGTTAATTACTTACTATGATTGTTAATTACTTACTATGTTCTATATTGCGGGGCTTTTATAAGCCTATGTTTTATATTTATTTACAGTCTGACGATGAATTTTCGAAACATGTCACTGTTATTATGTCTTGATTTACAAAATTATGTCTTTTTTATATGTGTATATGGTCTTATAATTATTATATTATTACACGCACTATAAATAATAAGCAGGAATGGAACAAACAATTGAATTCCTTTGGCCAAATGATCTCTCCCCAAGGATTGGTGGTCTTTGATTCAATTCTTGACGAGGTCTGGGATTTCTACTGCTTATTTATTCCACCAGATCCAACATCAGGCGATAAAGACTATCATAGTAGGAGAGCACTTTTTTTTATGTTTTCATGAATATTAAGTGCCTATTAATATTTTTCGCATAGGAATCTTCACAAGGAATCACTGGGAGGAATATAGAATGTTTTAGACAAGGTCATAAAGATAAGTACTTAAAACTTTTCTTCTTGTTTTGCAGCCTGCAATACTGCTTACGTAGGTCTATTCGTTTAGGCTATTGACTGAAGAAGCCCTGGTGTAATCCCAGGGAATTTTTCCACGATTATTTCTTCTCCAGATGGACCCTAGAAGTCACCCAACCCTCTGTCAAATGGGTATCTGGTATTCTTATTCTTATTGACTGGAGAAGCCCATCCCAGGCGGGGATGATTTCTTCTCCAGACGGACCCTAGGATTCACCCAGCCCTCTGTCAAATGGATATCTGGTTTTCTTATTCTTATTGACTGGAGAAGCCCATCCCAGGCGGTGATCGGGTATTATTTCTTCTCCAGACTGATTCTAGATGTCACCAAGCCTTCTGTCAAATGGATATCTGGTATTCTTATCCTTATTGACTGGAGAAACCCATCCCAGGCGGTAGTCGGGGATTATTTCTTCTCCAGACGGACCCTAGGATTCACCCAGCCCTCTGTCAAATGGATATCTGGTATGCTTATTCTTATTGACTGGAGAAGCCCAATCCCAGCGGTGGTCGGGGATTATTTCTTCTCCAGACGGATCCTACGATTCACCCAGTCCTCTGTCAAATGGGTATCTGGTTTTCTTATTCGTATTGACTGGAGAAGCCCATCCCAGGCGGATGATTATTTCTTCTCCAGACGGACCCTTGGATTCACCCAGCCCTCTATCAAATGGTTATCTGGTTTTCTTATTTTTATTGACTGGAGAAGCCCATCCCAGGCAGGAGATATTTCTTCTCAAGACGGACCCTTGGATTCACCCAGCCCTCTGTCAAATGGGTATCTAGTTTTCTTATTCTTATTGACAGGAGAAGCCCATCCCAGGCGGTGATCGGGGATTATTTCTTCTTCAGACGGATCCAAGGATTCATCCAGCCCTCTGTCAAATGGGTATCTGGTTTTTTTATTCTTGTTGACTGGAGAAGCCCATCCCAGGAGGATGATTATTTCTTCTCAGGACGGAACCTGAGATTCACCCAGCCCTCTGTCAAATGGGTATCTGGTTTTTTTTTAATTCTTATTGACTGGAGAAGCCCATCCAAGGCGCTGGTCGGGGATTATTTCTTCTCCAGATGGACGCTAGGATTCACCCAGCCCTCTGTCAAATGGATATCTCGGATTCTTATTCTTATTGACTGGAGAAGCCCATCCCAGGCGGTGATCAGGGATTATTTCTTCTCCAGACGGACCTTAGAAGTCACCCAGCCCTCTGTCAAATGGATATCTGATATTCTTATTCTTATTGACTGGAGAAGCCCATCCCAGTGCGGTGGTCGGGGATAATTTTTCTCCAAACGGATCATAGGATTCAGCCAGCCCTCTGTCAAATGGGTATCTGGTTTACTTATTCGTATTGACTGGAGAAGCCCATCCCAGGCAGTGATCGGGGATTATTTCTTCTCTAGACGGACTCTAGAGTCACCCAGCCCTCTGTCAAATGGTTACTAGTTTTCTTGTTCTGCTTGACTAGAGAAGCCCATCCCAGTCGGGGATTATTTCTTCTCTAGACGGACCCTAGGATTCACAGAGCCCTCTGTCAAATGGGTATCTAGTTTTCTTATTCTTATTGACTGGAGAAGCCCATCCCAGGCGGTGATCGGGGATTATTTCTTCTCCAGACGGACCCTAGAAGTCACCGGGCCCTTTGTCAAATGGGTAGCTGGTATTCTTTTTCTTATTGACTGGAGAAGCCCATCCCAGTGCGGTTGTCGGGGATTATTTCTTCTCCAGACGGATTCTAGGATTCACCCAGCCCTCTGTCAAATGGGTATCTGGTTTTTTTATTCTTGTTGACTGGAGAAGCCCATCCCAGGCGGATGATTATTTCTTCTCAGGACGGAACCTAAGATTCACACAGCCCTCTGTCAAATTGGTATCCGGTTTTTTTTATTCTTATTCACTGGAGAAGCCCATCCCAGGCGCTGGTCAGGGATTATTTCATCTCCAGACGGACCCTAGGATTCACCCAGCCCTCTGTCAAATGGATATCTCGGATTCTTATTCTTATTAACTGGAGAAGCCCATCGCAGGCGGTGGAATTATTTCTTCTCCAGACGGACCCCAGGATTCACCCAGCCCTCTGTCAAATGGGTATCTCGGATTCTTATTCTTATTAACTGGAGAAGCCCATCCCAGGCGGTGGAATTATTTCTTCTCCAGACGGACCTTAGAAGTTACCCAGCCCTCTGTCAAATGGATATCTGATATTCTTATTCTTATTGACAGGAGAAGCCAATTCCGGTGGTCGGGGATAATTTTTCTCCAAACGAATCCTAGGATTCACCCAGCCCTCAGTCAAATGGGTATCTGGTTTACTTATTCGTATTGACTGTTGAAGCCCATCCCAGGCGGTGATCGGGAATTATTTCTTCTCTAGACGGATTCTAGAGTCACCCAGCCCTCTGTCAAATGGTTAGTGGATTTCTTGTTCTGATTGACTGGAGAAGCCCATCCCAGGCGGGGATTATTTCTTCTCTAGAAGCACCCTAGGATTCACCCAGCTCTCTGTCCAATAGGTAACTAGTTTTCTTATTCTTATTGACTGGAGAAGCCAATTCCAGGCGGTGATCGGGGATTATTTCTTCTCCAGACGGACCTTGAAGTCACCCGGCCCTCTGTCAAATGGGTATCTGATATTCTTATTCTTATTGACTGGTGAAGCCCATCCCAGTGCGGTTGTTGGGATTTCTTTCTTCTCCAGACGGATCCTAGGATTCACCCAGCCCTCTGTCAAATGGGTATCTGGTTTTTTATTCTTGTTGACTGGAGAAGCCCATCCCAGGCGAATGATTATTTCTTCTCAGGACGGAACCTAAGATTCACCCAGCCCTATGTCAAATGGGTATCTGGTTTTTTTTTATTTTTATTGACTGGAGAAGCCCATCCCAGGAGGTGATCGGGGATTATTTCTTCTCCAGACGGACCCTAGGATTCACCCACCCCTTTGTCAAATGGATATCTGGTATTCTTATTCTTATTCACTGGAGAAGCCCATTCCAGGCGGTGATCACGGATTATTTCTTCTCCAGACGGACCTTGAAGTCACCCGGCCCTCTGTCAAATGGGTATCTGATATTCTTATTCTTATTGACTGGTGAAGCCCATCCCAGTCCGGTGGTCGGGGATAATTTTTCTCCAAATGGATCCTAGGATTCACCCAGCCCTCTGTCAAATGGGTATCTGGTTTTTTATTCTTGTTGACTGGAGAAGCCCATCCCAGGCGGATGATTATTTCTTCTCAGGACGGAACCTAAGATTCACCCAGCCCTCTGTCAAATGGGTATCTGTTTTTTTTTTTTATTCTTATTGACTGGAGAAGCCCATTACAGGCGGTGATCAGGGATTATTTCTTCTCCAGACGGACCCTAGAAGTTAACCAGCCCTCTATCAAATGGATGTCTGGTTTTCTTATTCTTATTGACTGGAGAAGCCCATCCCAGGCGGTGGTCCGGAAATATTTCTTCTCTAGACGGACTCTAGAGTCACCCAGCCCTCTGTCAAATGGTTACTGGTTTTCTTGTTCTGCTTGACAGGAAAAGCCCATTCCAGGCGGGGATTATTTCTTCTCTAGACGGACCCTAGGATTCACAGAGCCCTCTGTCAAATGGGTATCTGGTTTACTTATTCGTATTGACTGGAGAAGCCCATCCCAGGCGGTGATCGGGGGTTATTTCTTCTCTAGACGGACTCTAGAGTCACCCAGCCGTCTGTCAAATGGTTACTTCTTTTCTTGTTCTGCTTGAGTGGAGAAGCCCATCCGAGGCGGGGATTATTTCTTCTCCAAACAGATCCTAGGATTCACCCAGCCCTTTCTCAAATGGGTATCTGGTTTACTTATTCGTCTTGACTGGAGAAGCCCATCCCAGGCGGTGATCGGGGATTATTTCTTCTCTAGACGGACCCTTGGATTCACCCAGCCCTCTGTCAAATGGGTATCTGGTTTTCATATTCGTGTTAACTGGAGAAGCCCATCCCAGGCGGTGATCGAGGATTGTTTCTTCTCCAGACGGACCTTAGAGTCTCCCAGCCGACTGTCAAATGGTTACTGGTTTTCTTGTTCATATTGACAGGAGAAGCCCATCCCAGGCGGATGATTATTTCTTCTCGAGACGGACCAGAGGATTCACCCAGCCCTCTATGAAATGGATATCTGGTTTTCTTATTATTATTGACTGGGGAAGCCCATCCCACGCGGTGGTCGGGAATTATTTCTTCTCCGGACGGAACCTAGGATTCCCCCAGCCCTCTGTCAAATGGGTATCTAGTTTTCTTCTTTTTATTGACTGGAGAACCCCATCCCAGGCAGGGGTTATTTCTTCTCCAGATGGGCCCTAGGATTCACCCAGCCCTCTGTCCAATGGGTATCTAGTTTTCTTATTCTTACTGACTGGAGAAGCCGATCCCAGGCGGTGGTCGGGAAATATTAATTCTCCGGACGGATCCTAGGATTCACCAAGCCCTCTGTCCAATGGGTATCTAGTTTTATTATTCTTATTGACTGGAGAAGCCCATCCCAGGCACGGGTTATTTCTTCTCCAGACGGGCCCTAGGATTCACCCAGCCCTCTGTCCAATGGATATCTAGTTTTCTTATTCTTATTGACTGGAGAAGCTCATCCCAGGCAGGGATTATTTCTTCTCCAGACGGACCCTAGGATTCACCAGCCCTTTTGAAAATGAATATCTGGTATTCTTATTCTTATTGACTGGAGAAGCTCATCCCAGGCAGTGATTATTTCTTCTCCAGACGGACCCTAGGATTCACGAGCCCTTTGTCAAATGGGTATCTGGTATTCTCATTTTTATTGACTGGAGAAGCTCATCCCAGGCAGGGATTATTTCTTCTCCAGACGGACCCTAGGATTCACCAGCCCTTTTTAAAATGGGTATCTGGTATTCTTATTCTTATTGACTGGAGAAGCTCATCCCAGGCAGGGATTTTTTCTTCTCCAGACGGACCCTAAGATTCACCAGCCCTTTGTCGAATGGGTATCTGGTATTCTCATTTTTATTGACTGGAGAAGAAATAATCCCTGCCTGGGATGAGCTTCTCCAGTCAATAAGAATAACAACACCAGCCCTTTTTAAAATGGGTATCTGGTATTGTTATTCTTATTGTCTGGAGAAGCTCATCCCAGGCAAGGATTATTTCTTCTCCAGACGGACCCTAGGATTCACCAGCCCTTTTTAAAATGGGTATCTGGTATTGTTATTCTTATTGACTGGAGAAGCTCATCCCAGGCAGGGATTATTTCTTCTCCAGACGGACCCTAGGATTCACCAGCCCTTTTTAAAATGGGTATCTGGTATTCTTATTGTTATTGACTGGAGAAGCTCATCCCAGGCAGGGATTTTTTCTTCTCCAGACGGACCCTAAGATTCACCAGCCCTTTGTCGAATGGGTATCTGGTATTCTCATTTTTATTGACTGGAGAAGCTCATCCCAGGCAGGGATTATTTCTTCTCCAGACGGACCCTAGGATTCACCAGCCCTTTGTCAAATGGGTATCTGGTATTGTTATTCTTATTGACTGGAGAAGCTCATCCCAGGCAAGGTTTATTTCTTCTCCAGACGGACCCTAGGATTCACCAGCTCTTTTTAAAATGGGTATCTGGTATTCTTACTCTTACTGACTGGAGAAGCTCATCCCAGTCAGGGATTATTTCTCCTCCAGACGGACCCTAGGATTCACCAGCCCTTTGTCAAATTGGTATCTGGTATTCTTATTCTTATCGACTGGAGAAGCCCATCCCAGGCGGATGATTATTTCTTCTCACGACGGAACCTAAGATTCACCCAGCCCTAGACATTGTTTTAAGACATGTTTAAGAAAATATTTAACACATTAAGCGTCCAATGCGTCTGTGTTCGACATCGTGCAGTAAACAAGTTCATCCGCCGCAATGTCCCACTTTACATTTTTTGGAGTTAATTATAGTGTGATCGTTCGAAATGCATTGCGCAATTCTTCATTTGTAGCGCAAGGACGTTCAAACACTTAGGCCTTGATTCCCCACAATCAGTTGTTGGCCCATGAGAGGTCAGGACTTCCCGTTGACCATTTCAATGAAGCTGGCGAAGATGGAGTAATGCGACCAATCTTGCATCGCGGGAAAATCTTCATGAAGAAACTTACACACAGTAAGAGCGAACTGAGCAGGTGCTCCGTCATGCTGTAGCCATACGTGTTCCATGATATCCGCGTCTTCAAGTTGTGGGAATAATCATGTTTGTAACATGTGGAAAGAAGTTTCGCCATTAACATGACCATCAAAACAATATGGTCTAAACAAATGACATGATGTCATCGCATTCCGTATCATTACGGATTCCTTTCCAATTCCAAAGTACGGCACAGCATGCTGTTATGCGCCGATCTTTGAAGAATGTCGGGCGAAACGGTCTGAATTTTCCAACA
>JAFIDM010021677.1:0-14403 GCA_023159025.1 Thereuonema tuberculata
TGTTTTCTTTTCTACAAATTAGGTACACCATAAAAGTTATCTTTAGCACGTTATACGATCATTCTCTGCTGGAGAAAAGGTTTCAAAAAAACATCTCCGTTACATGTATTAGATAGCATTAAGTTACAGCCGCTATTTATCGTTATTCACACAAAATCGTCGATTTTGGGACAACCTCTTTCCCAACTACTCACAAAGTTGTTCCCACAGCACCAACTGGAGTTGGCCAACTAAAAGTTGGTAGAAAGTAGCTACCAACTGTGCTCCAAAGGCGCTCTAACAACTAGTTGTCCATATAACTTGGTACGAAGTTGCCTCGTGTGCGCCCTACTTTCAGTGCCGGATCTAGGAAGTTTATCAGAGGGGGCTAGTCAGCCCCATGCTGCCCCTGTAGCTTTTTTTCACTATTTAATACAGTAATATGTTTCAATCCCATTTTGCGCTCCCCGGACGTGTCGCCCTGGGCACTTACACGGCCTTTGGCCTCCCCCCCCCCACACTTAATCCGGTACTGCATGCTTAGAATAACACATCATAATTCATAAGATCGTAATAAAAAAAATATAAAAAACAAGATACCCTTAAAGTGTAATTGAAATTACGATTTTTAGAATAAGTTACTTTTCTCCTGTTTAACCAGAAAAAAAAATCCAGTTTTAAAGAAAAAATAACTTATTAGTCGTCATTTCAAAGTTTCTTTTTCTTCAGATAATTTATTATCTGAACATTTAGATTCTCAATTATGGGTTGTTGTTTTTTTTCCCTAAACACAAAAAAATAACATTTGTTGCAACTATTTTTTTTTTCTCTTATAAAAAGATATTATAAACCCAGGTATGAATAAGTACTCCTTTACTTTCTGTTTTATTTTACATTTTAAGATTCTAAACTGAAAAACTTGAGAAAAATTACAACACTTCAGAAAGCAAAAATTGAAATTGAATACTGTATAAAACGCTTTAATAAAAATAACATTTCTGAATACAATTAAAAATTAACAAAATGGTTTAAGATTGCAAACATTTAAGATCTTATTGTGGACTTCTGGATACTGCTCCCTAGGCAACTGCCTTCCTCGCCCACATCTAATCCCAATTCCGAATATACTGTGTATTAAAGAAACAAACATACGCATGAAACAATTAATTTCCGCAATAATCAATAATAGAAGTCCAGTCTAAGAATATAAATATTAACAGTTTCAATTGGTAGCGACCCATTTGGGAGTTATTGTGATAGCGATCAAAATCTGTAGTTATTGCGTTTGTCCTGTGCGTCCGTCAGTGTCTCTCTGTTCACCCTAACAACTCCCCAACGGATCGACAAACGGATTTCCCCATCCTGTTCAGAGCTCCAATCACTGTAGAAATGGGATATTTTCAACAGGATCCAACGCTGCCCCATGTTCCAGATAGTAGTCATTGTAGCCACTCCCGAACGAAAAGTCGGAACGACAATGATATAACCATCGTTTTCAGAGGACCAAACCTGTTGGAATAGGGTATTTTCAGGGACCAAAGCCCCCCCCCCCTCCCTTATACCCCCAATGTTCGAGATGTTTGGCATTGTTTTCATTGAATTTCCTCTTTTAGCTTAAATGTAACGATCTCATTTCAGGTAATCAGTCCGCCAGATCTTCCAAAATCTGTCGATGGTTGCCATGCGAGCCTTCCAAAGTTGTCGTATATTTGGAAAATCGCATAACTTGGGTGACGTCAATTTGGAAGTGGGTGGTGAAACAGTGAGACGTCTCCCAATGAATAGATGACCCGGAGTGATCACTTCTTTGATGTCTTCTGATACGTAACCAAGAGGGCGGGAATTGAGCACACACTCAACTTCCTCTAATACAGTACGCATCTCTTCAAAAGTCAACATTGCTCGTCCACACGTTATTTTGATTTTGTCCTTTACAGAACGAACCATTCGTTCCCACATGCCGCCCCACCATGGAGCCTTATCCACGATGAATTTCCATTCAATGCGTTCTCTGTAGCTAACTGCATCATCTTTGTCCAAATATTTAAGTCCTTTGCTGCACGTTTAAAAGTTTTTGCGTTGTCAGACCATATAACACGACATAATCCTCGGCGCGCTATAAAACGACGAAAAGCCAACAAAAAATCATCAGCAGTCATTGATTCTACCAGTTCAAGATGCAACGCTCTAGTAACTGCACAGGTGATTAACAGAAAGTACGTTTTCTTCTGTCCTCCCTTACCTTCACGCACAAAAATTGGTCCCGCATAGTCCACGCCAATTACTTCGAACGGGTTAGCTACATTCATTCGATCAGAAGGGAGAGGTGCTTCCACCATTTGTGCTGGCTTCGCATGGCGCCGAACACAAATTTGACATGTCCTTCACACCTTCGATACTGTTCGTCTAGCAGTAGGTATCCAAAAACGTTCACGAAGTTCTATAATCGTCTCGGAAACGCCACCATGAAGTACTCTTGTATGAGCTTCAAGAATGATGAGCCTTGTTGTCCATGCATGACTACTCAAAATAATTGGATGCTTGGTTTCGAATTCTAACATGGAGAAATGAAGTCTTCCGCCCAGACGTATTAATCCA
This sequence comes from Thereuonema tuberculata, assembly GCA_023159025.1. Classification (NCBI taxonomy): domain Eukaryota; kingdom Metazoa; phylum Arthropoda; class Chilopoda; order Scutigeromorpha; family Scutigeridae; genus Thereuonema; species Thereuonema tuberculata. Next base: position 2,578 of record JAFIDM010021677.1, read on the forward strand.
TCCTTCGCTAATTGAGGATCAAATCTGTATATTCGTGATGTTCTATCCACTGATCGGCCTTCATATAACGCTTTATATTCGCTTGGAAACATCTGTTTTTGCTCATGGATTAATAAAGTAGTTTCTGCTCGAACAAGTTCTTGAACTGACAAATTTCCATTTAATTGCAAGTTGTTTGGCGCACGACACACTGCGGAAAAACGAAATATCCAACCAATTACCCGAACAACCTTTTTCCACGTACTGAAACATTCGACGTTCACTATAACTTCCGGAATCGTCGTCACAACATTAATAGCTAAAGCTGTTTCCCTTGCCTCGGTCATAGCTTTCTTCTCATATACATCGTCATCATCGATAGTTTCCAGGTTGTCATAACTGCCGGTTACTAACCACTTTGGTCCATGCCACCACGATTCATCACTGATTAAAGCTCTGGCTGACAGTCCACGAGTTAATTTATCCGCTGGATTGTCTTCAGTTAGTACGTGAGCCCATTTAGATGTTTCACAGGAGTTCTGAATCTCTCTCACTCTATTTGCCACGAAGGTCTTCCATTTCCTGGCCTCTCCACGAATCCAATGTATAACAATCATTGAGTCCGTCCAGTATGATACAGGAATTGACGTAGATAGAGAATTTCTCAATCTTGCCACTACGCGGACGCATATTAAGGCAGCCATGAGTTCAAGTCTTGGAATACTAAGTGATTTAATGGGGGCTACACGGTTCTTACTTGCCACCAACATACCTGTTTTTATGTTGCCTCGTTGTTCCACAATATATATCACAGCACCGTACACCTGTTCACTGGCGTCACAAAATGCATGAAACTTACGGCTAACGTCATTTTCATTTTTTAGGGAGAAACATCTCGGAACACTTAACATTTGCAAGTCCGATAACTCCAGCATCCACTGATTCCAATCAGTTTCTAATGGAGGTTTCAATTCTTCATCCCACTCATAGTTAATTTTCCACAGTTTTTGGAACAAGACCTTCAATCTTACAGTAGACGGTGCAACAATGCCCAGAGGATCAAAAATTCTTGCCATCGCACTAAGAACAATTCGTTTCGTGGGTTGTTTCTCGCTTAGAAAGTCCCTCAGTCCCGTAACATCGAAGTGAAGAGTATCTTTATACTGATGCCACTTCATCCCTAAAACTTTTATAAATTCCTCCTGAGATCTCTCACTGTATTCCTTCTTGCCGCATTCTTCGACGATAGCTTTACGCAATCTCTCATCATTTGTGGCCCATTTTCGCAGATTATATCCTTCTTCTCTTAACAGGAGTTTACCCTCAAAGAAAATACGCCAACCTTCAAAACTGGAAGGAACGGATCGCACTAAATCATCTACATACATGTTTTGAATAATTGACTTGACGAATTCAGGTTCCACCGATTCCACTCGACGCAAATGAAGACGCACTACCACTTCTAGCAGAAACGGTCCACAATTTAATCCAAACAAAACTCTTTTCATTCGATATGTTGTAGGAACCACGGGATCCCCAAACTTCAAGTCCTTTGGCAACCACAAAAATCGAACTGCATCTCGATCATTCGGATCTATCTCTACTTGGAGAAAAGCCTTTTCCATGTCTGACGTTAATGCCACAGGATGTTGTCGAAATCGTAAAAGCAAGTCCATCACATCCGGGTTTAAGTGAGGCCCGGAGTGGAGGCAGTCGTTCAATGATGGTCTTCCGGAGGAGGCATCAAATACAATCCGTAATCTCGTTGTGTCATGGTTATGACGGAAAACGGCCTGATGTGGAATACAATACTCAATTTCATTATATTTTTCTGGTTCCATCACTACTTCTGCATGTTCATTACACAAATATTCCATCATTGTCTTATGATATAACGATATCCTATCCTTGTCCTCACTAAATCGTCGCACAAGGATAAATCTTCTGAGAGCTTCAGCCTTATTTGATCGCAATTCAAATTTATGTTCATTCCACGGAAGTTGCACTTGATAACGGTCCCCAACTTGACGTATCGTGTTGTATGCTGTTTGCTCGACATCATCAGCGTTCTTTACGATCGTTTCATCTTCGGCAATACCTAAACTTTCAAGGCGCCAAAATTTTTCTACCTTTTTTGCAAGTTCACTGTCTGCATCGCCACAATCGGTGTTATTGATGCATACATTGAATGTATTCAAATGGAGACAGTCCACTGTAGATGAGTTTCCATCTTCTGGTCCGTGAACATGCCATCCAAAGATTGTTTCAACTGCTGCAAGACGATCCGTCAAACGAACATTATTGCCGGTCGCAACAGTCCAATACAAATCTCCTCCAATTAAAATGTCGACACCGTCTAAATCACACACTGCGCTAGCACCAGGATCAGCTAATTTCAATCCCCGTTTCTCCATCTCTCTTATAATTTTATCGGTCGGGACAAGAGAGTATGTTGAGCATACCGAATCAGATTCACGTAGAACAACTTCTATACTTTTCATCCCGTCATTATCAAATAGACGAACACGCACTTTCTTGTATTCTCGGAGCCCAACAGAACCATGAGAAAACACACTAATATCAACCTTTTTGTCTTCCAACCATCTCTGCTCCCATTAATTTAGACAGACGACTACTGATAAAACTCATCTGACTTCCTCCATCTAGAATTAATCTGGCACGCACTTGATGTTTTTTACCATCGACCAAAACAACCGCTGATTTCAATAAAACAACATCATCACGAGAGTTCAATACGTGATTTGCTATAGCTTGAGCTGGAGGGCAGTCTTCCTTCTTATCTTCCCGCGACTCAACGTTCTCCTTCAGTGTTGGACAAAGTGCAGAATGATGAGAGCCTTGACAGCTTCTACAGACGGATTTACGCATAGGGCATGACCGTGAATTGTGTCCAGTCCACAGACAATTAAAACATTTACGCAGTTGCTTTAATTTCTCCATTCTTTTACCCACCGATCTAATGTCACAATTAATTAGCAAATGCTTGTCGCTGCCACAAATCAAACATTTACGTACCCGAGGCTTCCTTTCTTTGTTGTTTGCAACCACGTGCAACGCAGACGTAGATGCACTTGCTCTACTTTTTCCACTTTTTGACTCATTAGCAATTGAACCTGTAGCTTCATTCTCCTTACTTGGTACATCTCCCACGTAACAAATACGTTCTCTCACTTCGACTTCTCATGAATTCAATGAAATGCTCTACATTTGTTGCGCCTGACTTCATAGTTTTACGCGCCCATTCAAGCTGTAATTCCTTCGGTAATTTCTTAACTAATATAGGGACTAACATAGTGCTACATGCTACGACGTCAACTCCTAATGACTTAAGATTTAAGACCTTCACCTCACCTCGTCGTAATAGCTCCGTAGGCTTATCGTGTCATTTCGAGGAACAGGCAACTAAAGCAGGCCAGCGGTAGTTCCGTCAATAATACGCTCTGTACGTCCAAACCGTTGCTTCAGTCGATCCACTGCTGTCGCATAGTTCTCCTCAGTTATTGGAAGCCCTTCAATACATTTCAAGGCACTATCCATTACTACACTTCGAAGGTAGTTAAATTTGTCAGTGGCACACAAGTTAGCCTTTTCATGAATTGCTGACGAAAACGCGTTCCAGAAACTGGTCCACTTTAAAATATCTCAATTAAATCTTTGCAGATCGAATTTAGGAAGTCGTATTGATAGTTCTCCATTCCTTGGCGTACTGCTAGAAACAAACCCAGACCCAAGCTGGCTCGGAGATGGACTTCCAGTACAACAATTTGACAGAATACGGCGTAACCTTTCTAACCACTCAGCAATGTAATCATTATACTTCATGATTCCTTTCATTTCTTCGTCAATTTTCTCAAAATTCAGTTCCAAGTCTACATCAACTTCTTTATTAAAATCATCTAACGTAATCCTTTTCTCTTTTAACTTTTCTATCAAAGCTTTGGCCAGTTCGGCGTCTTTCGTCTCACACACCATCTTCAATTCGCCTTCCATTTTCGTTAGCATTGCTCTAACAGAACCATGCTTCATAATAACCTTCGACGCCATTCCTCCTCAGTACTGCCGGTAATTACACAGAAAGAATAAACAACTTACGTTGTAGCAGTCCACGGTGCGACGCAACACACGAATGCAAAGAAACAGGCTTAACGACGAACCATCGAACGCAATACGACGGCAGCCCTTTCCTCCCGGTTTTTCGGCACCATTAAAGAATCTTATTGACTAGATCCCTCGGAGAGTGCTCTTGAGAATATTAGCGTCAAGGAAATAATAAACTGAATCTACGCAAAACGTTAAAACTGTTTAAGAAAAAGGAACACATGAATTTTATCACTAGCTTATCTTACAACGAAAATCTACAACAATTGCAACCACAGAGACATCTCGTGTCTCGTTGCCTCGTATCTTAACAATTCAAAGCTAACAATAACAATTTTTTACAAACAATAGCAACGTTTGCAACAACAGTTTGATGGTTTCGTTCTTTATCTTATATACCGAAGGTTATCGGTTCGAATCTGTATATTCAACTTTTTTTATTTTCTTTTCTTAATACTTTTTGTTTTTTTCAGTGTCCGCGTGGGTTACTTTTTTCTTATTTTCCTAACTTTTTATTTTTTATTTTTCCTTAAGTTAATATACTTAATATTATTTTTATTATTATTTTTAATGTTTTTGTTATTATGGATCGCCCTTAAATTTATGCTTTAGCACAAAAGTATATTCACATGTTTGTTTTTTTAAGTGTGTCTTCAAAAAAATTGTGATTATTATTTACAAACCAATTTCTAGTCAATTATTATTTTATAATATTTCGTATTTCAAAATACAATAACTTTTTCTACAATAACCTAATGTAGCAATAATCTTATGTACAAACAATTCAATCTAATAACGATGAAAATTCTTCTGTAATGGTTGATTATTCAGAGCTATTTGTTAACCGAATAACATTAGTACTAATTAATTAGTTCGGATAATAGGCTTTCTAAGGGAAATTTGTAAATATAACGTTACAAATAAAGAAAAATTGCAGTTGAACTTTTCTGGAATTATTATAATATTTATAACAAAAAAAATGACAGGAAAAACAAAAAAAAAAACAGGGCTATTTTTAATAAAAGAAGGCTGTTAAAATAAAAAAAACATAAAAAATTTTATCCTGAGAAAAACAGAGATAAAGAAATTGGCAATTTAATCACTAGGTTGTAAAAATAAAAAAGAAGAATTTTAAGTCTAATTTTCTTCAAATCGTGCGCACCAGCCTTTTTTAAAAAAAAAATACAAAAAAGGAAATCCCATTTGAATAAGAAATGTGAAATATTGGCCAAGAATAAAATAAACTTAGTAGAACTAACAAATGTCTTTTTGAAAAGAAAAATTAGTTGATTTAATGTTGGTGCGTTCTTCAATTTTTACTTAAAATTTTATACAAAAAAAAATTATCTTTAATTATTTTAAATCAATCCAAAAATATTACCGTATTTACTCGTATAATTTCCCCATCGCGTATTTTCCCCACCCCCGTTTTTGTGGATTACAAAATTCAATTTTTATTTTTATCGCATAATTTCCCCACCTCTACTTCAACGCGTTTCCAACATGACCTTGACTGGCGGTCAACTCACGACGACGCAACAATGTACCGTTACTATCGCATTTCTCTATACCACGCTACTTTAGGGGAAGATTCCACCCCCACCCCGGTCAGTACAAGAGCAGACTCCTTCTGAATCAGTACAACAATTTCGAGTGTTTTGTGAAAACGTGAAGTTCGCGAAGAAAGTTAAGTTCTCTATTAGCAGGCAGCTGATGCTGACGTCATGCGGTGAGCAGCTATAAAGATGGCGGGCTGCGCTGCGTGAGTTACGAAATTACGTCACAGTCGCACACACACTTCCGTGCATGCCTATTGCTTAACTGTACTTTGAAGAAAAAACAAATGTTGAGATGTGATTTCTTATATTTTAAATGTTGCATGTTAATAAAATTGTTGTTCATTACATTTCTTGCTTTAAAAATCAATTTTTAATATGGTTTTCCTTACACTTTCACCATATTTTTTTCCCTCAAAATTGAAAAACATCGCGTAATTTCCCCATCCCCCTTTTTTTTCTCAAAAAATTGAGGAAAAAAAAGGGGAAATTATGCGAGTAAATACGGTAATTCAAAAACAAGCAAAAAAAAGAATACTTAAGTATAATCAAATTCTTATAAACTATTGCATCTATTCATTTACTGAATAATAAAAAAAAAATTCAACTAGAAATAATTCCAATGCCCCTGTAAAGCAGTGTGGGGCACTATCTCATAGGCACAATTTGGAGGAGCCTATTATTTTAAAGCAGGAGGTTAACTTATTTCGCCAAAAGTGACAGGAAAGCATGTTGATATTAAAACATCAAGAATCGTATAACGATGGTCTTTCGGTCAGCGCTGTGGCGCTATATAATTGCTATACTACTGTATAGCAGGGTTTATACGTTTTATTCCTTTAAAAAAATGAGCTTAGAACATCTTATACAATCTTGTGTTTTTGAAAAATTTCACGGTATTTCAAAAATGTAGTATTTGTTTTACTTTCATGAATAATTCAACTAGTTGTTTTGTAAACATATATGGATAATGCCTATCATGGTCAATAAAGGAGCTGCAAATCCCGGCCTGGGAACGTCCAGTCACCAAAGGAATTTACATTCACTTCCAAAAGTTAAGCACGGAGCGGTGAAATGCGAGAAAATGGACAAGTACTACTTTGATTGACATGAAATGCTGCAAGTAAGTAATTCATTAAACAAAACAAAGAATTACATACAGAGATCAACAAAATATTGAATTTTCATAAATCATAAGATTATACATCATCTTATAATTTATGAAAATTCAATATTTTGTGATTTAACAAAATGATGTTTAAATTCAAAACAAACAATAAAAACCGACATTAATAGGGTATGTGAGCACCCCTCACCTGCCTACAAAGTTTACAGCGTGTGATCATGCTTGTTAAGAGGCGATCAACCACCGCAGAGTCCAGTAATCGCCATTCCTCCTGTAGGGCAGTTTCTAAAGCTCTGACAGTGGCTGGAGGTGGGAAACGTCGACATACAGCACGGCCGAGGGCATTCCAAAGATTTTCAATTGGATTAAGGTCCGGCTGGTAAGCCGGCCACTCCACACGCGCAATCCCCTCACTCTCTAGAAAGTCGTTATCGATGGCAGCTCTATGGGACGCGCATTATCGTCAATATCCATTAAAACGAAAGAAGGACCAACTGCTGCAGCGTACAATGGGGTTAGGACTTCATCTCGATACCGTACAGCCGTCACAGAACCTCGCCTGTAGATGTGCAGGTCGGTGCGATATCCCAATGAAATCCCTGCCCAGACCATGATGCTTCCACCGCGGAAAGCGTGATGTTCGGTGATGTTCTGGGGCCGATTGCGTATGCCTTGCTCCCTCCAGACTCTTACTCGCTTATCATCGGGTTGTAGGGCAAATCTTGACTCATCTGTGAACATAACGTTACCCCAATCAGACATAGTCCAATTCACATGCTGGCGGAACCACTGTAACCGGTCCCTCTGGATTGGACAGATAAAGGAACACAAACTCTTAATACCCGGGCGTACAGACCATTCATGTGTATCCTTTGACGAACAGTAGTGGCAGATATCGTCTTACCAATGGTGCTACAACCATAGATGTCACACGTGTGGAGGTCGATCTATGATTCCGCTTGGCTACAACAGCAATATATCGATCTTCCGCGGGGGTCGTAATCCTTGGACGACCGGCTACAGGTCTTCGGACAACTGTTTGGCTGGTTTGGAATTGTTTCCATAATCGTGAAATGACGGAATGATGAACGCCGAAGAAACGAGCAGTATTTGTTATAGACTGTCCTGCTTCAATGCGTCCGACAGCCCGCCAGCGCTCAAAATCTTCCATTCTTCTTCTGGAAGCCATAGAAACACGTCTAGCTTGAAAACAAATCGTACGAATGTTCTAAACAGCTTTCATCAGCACTTAAATGCAACTCCTGTAATCCTTCACAATGCCGGTTTCTTGTACGACTGCCTGTTTTGCGTATTTCTCGACGCGAAACCGTGATTGGCTGTTACCTATATAATGTGCATACTTCCTTCTACCTTTGCAGCAAATTTCAGGTTCTTTAATTCAGATCTCCTACGGAAATTAACATTTTTCCTCTCCGTGCTTAACTTTTGGAAGTGAGTAAAAATAAAACATTCCAAGAAACCTTTCTCAATAAATAATGTAAACAAAAAAAGATTTAGCGTTCTTTTGCCTTTTTTATGTTAATCTAGGCACGTTAAATCTTTTTTGTTCTTTTGTTTTAATTGATGAAAATAAGATTTTCTTCTTAAATTATAATAAATACAACTATTAAATTTTTTTTTTCTGAAAAATCAAAAAAAGGCTAATTAAATCCTGATTATCTTAAGGTGTGTGATTACAATTTCAATCCAATAAATGTTATTACTTAGATTAAGACTATTGATAAGAAGATTAATTTTCATTATTTAATACATTGAAAGAAATCCATTATTTAGGTTCTATAGCTTTTCACGGAGAATTAAATATAGAATTGTCTTCTCCTCTCTCTAATTTCTCCCTAAGCACCCTCACGGAATAATTAAATAGAAAAATTGGATAGTCTCTTGTTCATAAATATACACTCCCAGTTTCAAGAAGATTTAAAAGGAGGATACATACTAGGAAAGTAAGACTTACAATTCATGTGCGAACGAAGTAGTAAGAAATTGTATTAAGTTCAACTGCACCGCAACTGGGTTGAGCGACAGGTTTAGGCTCCCAACCATTCTCATTCAACTCCGAGTAAGAAAGTCTGTATCCATTTGATAGAGGGGTGGGTGAACCCTAAAGCCTGTCTGGAGGAGAAATCTCCGACCCAGTCTTGCGCCTAAACCAAATAGTGTGTATAAATAAATTAAAACAATAAATTAAAAGCTGTATTAAAGGCATCCTCATGATTTCGGCATCAAAGGGTATATAATGGTTTCAACCAAAAAACAAAATCACGTCCAAAAAAACTAGATTCGATTTTCGCATGCAATGGTATAGGGGTTATCTATCAATGAACACCAAGCATGATAAGCGTATACATAGCCTCCCCCGCTCCCAGATATCTCAAAATGTGTAGATTATTTCTTTTTACTGGTCCCAAGGTTACAGCTTGCCTGTAAAACATAAGAGACCGCTCTTGCTTTTATGCTTGCTAGATGTCACACACTGTAGTGGCCAAACGGTTAGAGATATTAGAATGAAACCTTCACCATTGTGTTCAGCATCAAATAGTAGGTGACCACGTCCAAAAAATCAGACCTCTAGGACCACTCCCTGACCGGATGTGGAGGGTCAAAAGTTGGTGCTTCAATACATTTTTATCAAATCACATTTAACGTGCTTGACAAGATTATTACTTAAAACAGCATAAGAAACGCACATAACTTTAAAAACGATAAACTAGCAAACCAAAATTCACTGCCCTAATTCAGTTCGTTTTTGTTTTTTTTTTTTTTTTTTTGTTAGTTATGTGCGTTTCTTATTTTCTTTTAAGTATCAATACATTTTTCTTTTATCATATCTCAGAAAACGTGACCACCATCAATTTATTCAGAAGGGTAGCTATTGGGGGAACATCTATCGCCGTTTTCCTCTTTATCGGAAGCGACCACTTTTGACCACCCAACTTCCGATTTGCTGTAAGGGTCCATTAGGTTCATTGTAACCGCTGGTTAGGTTTGTTTATGAAATTGTGCTTATTATGGGGCCGCTTTGCTTTTGAACTGTCTAAAAGCATTAATTATCTGTATTTTTTTTTGTATTTTTTTTTCGTATTTTCTTTATTGGTTCAACAGCAAGTTAAAGAGAAAGAATTCCCTCCCGAAATTCTGAAACCGAAGCTGCCTTTGGTTGTTTCAGGTCAGTGAGTGCATTCCCACGAAATAAAATCCTATATATACCCTGCCATGTGTAGTAATGTGCAGGCAAATGATGTATTAAATTGGGCGTTTATTGTTCGGTAGATAAAAGTATCCCAGGTAGACGTTTCCCACCGGAGCACTGGGTCATGGGTCACTGGAGGTAAGGCTCCCAACGTTTCATTGACTGAGGACCCAAACGAGATCCAGTGGTCAGCCCAACGCTCGTCCGCCTGTAAACCCGGAACCAATTCTATAGAGGCTGGGTGGACCCTAGGATCCAATCATGAGGAGAATTTAAAAAAAAAAAAATCCCTAAATTCCGCCGAGGGTCTGGGATTCCTCTAATACACTCACAGTCAACCTGTTTGCTGATAGAAGAAAAAAAAAGTATTATTTTGAAATGTGTTTTCAAACTCTCCAACAATCGAAGCAGTTCATTAAAGGGACTGCAAACCTTTTATTTCTTTTATATATTTATTTTACCAATGCACCTAAACTTCTGAAAATTTAAATATGATTTTGCGAAGCATCTAGGATTTCTATTTTCTTGTTTTTAATTTTCAAAATATTTTGTAATTAAATAAATTAAAATTTAAAAACTGGCAATTTTTTGGAAGTTGTCGAGGTAGTACTCGATATTTCCAAAAACTTGTCGAACACCTAAATGCTAAAAGAAAACCGTAAATAATGATTTCTGTTTAAGATATTTATTATTAGTTTAATAGTTAGGCCCAATTTTAAAAAAAATAAAAATTGTATTTTAAAAATTATTTGAGATTAATTCTTTTTTACGTGCTATCAATAATCATAATAAAAAACGTTTTCCTTTAAGACTTTCTAAACATAATACAGATTCATTGTTGTTCGTTTTCAAAAATAAATTTGTTTTGAAGCATTTTTTTTAAAGAAATAATTTTTTTTTAAGTCCATATTTTCTTCTGTTCTCCTTCCTACTTATTTGTATTTGAATATATAACATACAACACCTTCATCAAAAATATATTTTAAAAAATATATTTATTTAAACAAATTTTCGGAAATTTTTTGTTTTTCCTTTTTCAAGTTATTTCCAACAATAAATTAGAAAAAAAATAAGAAAATTTTCCGAAAATTTGTTTAAATAAATATTGTTTTTAAAATATATTTTGGAAGATGTTGTATGTTATTTATTGAAATGAATTTCTGTTAATTCTATTAAAATCCATTTCTAAAACAATAAAATGTTTTATGCTTTATGTTTTTAACAATATACGATTTAATTTTTAAGATAATTTTAACTTGAAAATATTTGAGGTTTTACTAAATCATCACAAAATACTGAATCAATACAGAATTTTTAAATGCAAAAAATAAGTGTAAATCAAAGTAAATAGAAGAAGTCAATTCATGTTTTGTCATAAAAACAAAATCAATTTCAATCTATCAAATACCTACACAGAATTTAGAAGAGACACTACTACAGATTGTCGCAACAACTATTTTATTCAAAGTATTTGTAATTTAAAGGTCAAGAACAATTTCAAATGTAGCCTGCATTAAGTTCATTTAGTAAATCTAGACCCCATTTTGCACTATTTCAGCAACTCTGATAAGTGGCCACAATGGATATCATATTCATTCTCAAAATAATTGATTTAGTAATTACACGCGAGATTTTGTCTAATTGTCATCATTTTCCGGAACTCAAAATGAAGTTTGTTTATCGTTCTATGAAGGAGCACAGAAAACTTTCTATGTATTTTCTTCCTCATTTCTTAACATCTGATATTTTACAGAAATTTTTAATTTATCATTTTTGTATCACGCTTTCGCTTAATTTAAGGAGTTAAAATTTGAATTTTTAATGTAATTACAAAA
>JAFIDM010021678.1:0-14403 GCA_023159025.1 Thereuonema tuberculata
TTGCTTTTTATGAAAACATATTGCTTTTTATGAAAACATATTGCTTTCACTAAGCAGATACCAGTAGGTTATCTAAATAAAACGCCTCCACTTCATCAGGAAATTTAATATTACAAAGAGAATAATATAAGAATGATAACGCATACAAATCTACATTAATAGATTGTTTACAAACAACAGGAAGTAAAATATTGTATAAAGAAAAGTACTTCCTTGAAACATACACCGTATACTGGTATGCGCAGCAAAATTAGGCAAACAATACAACAGAATAATCTAAACAATTAAACACATAACTGATTTCACAGACACTGCTAAGTAATTAAATTAAAGACTTTTTAAACTTTAGCCAATTTACAAATTTCGGGATTAATACGAGATATTAAGTAAGTTTCTGTTTATGCTTAAAATTTCAGATTGATTGATTGATTGATTGATTGATATTTATCAAATGAGACTTGAAACTTTCTCGGAGTCGAAGATTAAAGAATTATTCTCGGCTTTCCAGCGAAGTAAGAATTTTAGAGTGATCCGAGCTTTCGGATGCCGTCATGGAGTCCATGTTTCCCTGAAGATGGACTCCATGAAGGCTTCCGAAAGCTTGGATCACTCCAAAATTCTAATATGGCTGGAAACCCGAGAATAATTCTTTAAGTTATGTTTATCAATTATCATTCCAATGTAATCATTCTTTTCTTGGATCAGAAGATGAATCATAGAATTTGGATTATGATTTTCAGTAATAATACGAAAATAATCATACGACGACTGTCTATTGCAACGATTTTCATGAAGGTATTCTTTAACATACTCTTTTAACATCCGACGTGTTTGACCGAAATGTACGCCCTCACAAGATGGAGATGGAAGCGAGTTTATGTGGTGAATGTGGGTGGCAGGGAAGCCAAGCATTGTGACCGGATGTCTATTGTACTAACCCACAGAAGTAAAGACAGATGGAGAGAAAAACTGAGAAAGTATGGTGGAGAAGTAGAGGGGAAATGGGAGAAGCCCGAGAAAACCAGCCCAACGCGGATCGTCCGCCATCACGAAACCCAAACGAGAACCGAATCCCGGTACTCACAGTCAGAGGTGATATAGGGATAACGTGAACCGCGCGATCTATGTAAACGAGTAATTACCCCTATATTTTTTATTTGAAATGTGAAATTTGTAAAACTCTAATTCAAAAACCATATTTCTGTTTCTTCAAGGACAATGCCAATTGATACTTATTTCATTAGTGGCATCTAGCTAAAGGCATAGTAATATGGGTAAATTATAGTAACATTATTACTAATATAGTGTTACTAGCAACAAAGCCTGTCGGACGACAGGCATAAAAAAATCTGAAGAATCATTTTATTACCGACTATCAAATATAAAGTAAATGTAATCTAAATACTGTGCTAACTTGTGAACGAAGCTTCTACGGCAAAAATGGTTTTGAGTTTCGAAATCAGCGTAAACAACTGAGTAAGTATGCCAAATTTCATTAAAATGGATGCAGTGGTAACAAAATTATTTGGTTTTGAACGTATGTTTTGTTAGAATTTCAGTTGTCGAGGGCAGTTCCCAAGAATAAAATTTCATGGAAACAACATGGAATGACACAATGAACTAATATTTTCATCCAATTTGAATACTTTTGATTCAATAGATTCATTGAGAACCGTTGGATCTATCTCAATAGCTTAAATTTTATCGAGTTACAGACAGACAGACAGACGAACTTAGCCAATTTATATGTTTATATATCTATATATATTTGATTCGTTTGATGATTTGATTTGAAACATTTTTTTTTTTTTTTAATGTTTATCAGACCTTTTTAGGTGTACTTCTTACCTGTACACCTGTAATATAGGTTCTGAGAGTTTAATCTAAAGGATCATTTTCCACCCAAAAAGAAAAACGAAATACTAACCATATCTAATGTTTAATTTATCTAAAGAATAATTACTATTTTTGACTCATAACGCCGAAAGGCATTTAAAACTCACCTTTGTATAATCTAAATACTGCACTAACTTGTGAACGAAGCTTCTACGGGAAAAGGTTTTGAATTTCAAAATCAGCGTAAACAACTGAGTAAGTATGCCAAATTTCATTAAAATCGGTGCAGTGGTAACAAAATTATTTAGTTTTGAACGTATGTTTTGTTAGAATTTCAGGTAAAACTTCATGGAAACAACATGGAATGACAAAATGAACTAATATTTTATCCAATTTGAGTACCCTTGATTCAATGGTGCCATCGAAAACCTTGGATCTATCTTAATAGCTTAATTATATCGAGTTACAGACAGATGGACGGACAGACAGACAGACGAAATTAGCAAATTATATAAATTGATTGTCTTTTTAATATCAATTCTACATTAATATTTCTTTTCAATTTTAAATTTGTAAATCATATCATTTTTTTATTAGTGATTGGAATATATTTAGTGATTTAGAAAGCAAAATTTATAAAAATGTTATTTACTTACAAGAAGCTAATAACAACAACTATAAATTTTTAGAATTTTAGAAATCAATATATTATAATTAATGTAATGAATATATTGTAATGGGTGATGATCATTTTAAATCAAAATAAATCTACTTGTTTCGGATCTTATGTGATTCCATTTTCAAAGAATTACAAAATAAACAATCAATTCATAAAAAGAAAAACGGAATAGAAATATTAACAATATGACAAAATGATTACAAACAATCAACAAACTAGAAACATGACAATAGATAACAATACAGAAATAACTACAAACAATCAATCTGTAAGAGATCTAAAATAAACGGAATTTCCTATTTTCTGTTAATGAGAATATTGTGATTTTTTTTTGTCATTAGAGCTTCTTTAATTTTTAAATGGTAATTGTTTTTATCTGACCATTAAAGTTTGATTTCTTGTCAATTACAAATATGTGATGAGTTTTCTAATAAATGATTTTTTTTTTATGACTGAAGTATTTTGTGTTTGATGCTGTTTAATACGTTTTAAAAGAATTTGTTTTGTTATACCTATATAAATTTTGTGACAAGCGGAACATTTTAAACAAATTGATTTAAACAAAAATTTTAAACTAATTGATTTCAGATACAAGTTACAAAAAAATATAAGATAAATAAAAAAATTATAAAAGAAATTAAAAAAAAATAAAATAAATTTAAATTTTAAATTTATAACAAAATATGAGATTAAAAATGTATTATTTTATCATAATTTGAGTTTAAGCATTAATAATATCTTCCCAATCGAATTTCCTTGGACTTTTTTTCAAACAACTAATTTATTTTTTATTAACATTTAAATTATTAAGAAATTATAACATTTTTTATTCTAGAAAATCGCCTATTTCCTTTTATTAAAAAATTTCTTTCCCACGAATGTTAATGTTTGGCAAAAGATGAACAAAATAAATAAATCCTCAAAGACTAAGTTTAAAGTCGTTGCATCATTACAATAAAACGCTGCTCGTTTTGAGGAAAATTTCTCAATTCATCAAGATATAGTTAAATAGTTATATGACAAATTTGTTAAATGATAAATCTTTCTATTCATAGACAATATAATATTAAAAAACTTGAGTGTTGTAAGATTGTGTGATAGTGGCTGATAAGTGCTAAAGTAATGTGGAGCAAATGTCTCGAAATCCTGTCGCCAAAGAATCACGGTTTTGTATTTTAGCGGTTTCTTTAAGTTTGCATTCAAATTACGGAAGGGTAAAATCAATACGTTAATTTTGAATCAGTACGTTATTTTATTTTATTGTTTTAATTACGTAGTTAAAGCATTACTCCTCCATCCTTGGATGGAGATAAAGACAGCGATGACGTTGAAGAAGCCTTAAAAGACGAAGAGAAATTAACACTGGAAATAACATAATTGAGATGGGAAACTGAAATCCAAATCGATAAA
The DNA here is from genome assembly GCA_023159025.1 of Thereuonema tuberculata. Classification (NCBI taxonomy): domain Eukaryota; kingdom Metazoa; phylum Arthropoda; class Chilopoda; order Scutigeromorpha; family Scutigeridae; genus Thereuonema; species Thereuonema tuberculata. Next base: position 3,926 of record JAFIDM010021678.1, read on the forward strand.
TTATGTTAAATCTAACATTTGGCAGTAACAGATTTATCAAATTAGTCTGTTTTGGACTAAAAATATATTTGCTAAAAAAAAAATTACTTTTGCAATCTACTTAAGAAATAAGTATCAGTTCATGAAATTAACACTTTGCTATGAAAATTAAATGACTCGAGTGCGCGAATCAGCAGCTCGTGCCGAAAGTGGTAAAGCAATGTAAACATGATTTTTAAATATGCAGAAATACAGCTTTTTTTTGGTGTTGATTTTTTTTGTTTTAAATTCTCAAAGATAAGGAGAAAAAAAGCCTAAGGTCTTGAAGTCTTAAAAAGTCTTAATGTTTTTACATAATTTTTATTTATTTATTTATTTATTTATTTATTTATTTATTTATTTATTTATTTATTTTTTTGTCTTCTTCTTAAGTTAAAAAACCTCGTCAAAACTGGCTTGTCGTAACTCATAGCAACCATAGCAGTCGGCTGTTTAAACGGAGGCGTCATGTCACGTGATTTGTGACGACACACAAATCGGTTTATTATACGCAGCAACTCGGGAGATAAGCGTCTTTACTGCTCACAAGGCCCATATTTTAGTGAAACGATAACGTAATAACAAGAACAAACAGATTTTTATTTGAAAACAATGTATTTTAGTGGGTTTAAAATTCATTAGAAATATTCCTTATGGAGCGTCAAATCATCTTTAAGCTCAAAAAGAACCAAGATTAAAGAAGCTCTGTTTCGATTGTTTAAATAATTTCTAAATAAAAAATTAATATTTGATCATTTGAAGTCATCAAAATAACAGTAGAAATTCGTTGTCAAAGCAGATACAACTGTTTTTGTCGATCGCGTGAATTTGATGCGGAACGAAAACAATTTGAAAAGGACATTAGTTTGCAGAGCAATAAAAATAGGATATGGTATTAAAACGAATTCATCACAGTAAATATACGATTAGGAATTGAAACAGATTTAAGAAGGGAAGACTACATTTCCTTAGATTTGCATTTGATTATCAAAGCAAATTTCTTACAATGCAACAAAAAGAGATTTAAAATAAATAATAAATGAGTTGTTACGAAATTAAAGTTCTTTATTTCCTGTATTAAAGCGTTTTTATTTTCTTTCTCTTAATTGTTTTGATTTATTTAATGAGTTTGTTGATGGTTGGCGTTGAGGCTAATTGGGCTTCGGTCACAGCTTCATTAGGCTGTTGTTATTTTAATGGCGCTGCCTTCGAGGACGTAGACAGCCAACGAACGAGTTATTCCCAGCGAGTATTGTCTTCAAAGCCACACGAGAACAATGCAAGTAGCTTTTGTTTTCAACACTCAAATGCCTTTATTCGTGGTCGTGACATTCAAAGAATGAAAAGAAATCTATGAAAATAAAAACAGTTCATTCCTGCCTTTCATAGGATTGAAGGTTAAATCTGAAATGAAATGAATAAGGCCTTATTAAAAATAAATAAAAAACAAGTCGATATTTGAATTCTGTTTCATTCCCAGACAAATCCATTAATTTGTTTCTAGTTTTGTTTTGTTTTTCTTTCCTCGTTCTTTCTTTTTAAATCCCTAACAGATAAAGTGAGACCTTGGATCAGACTTACAAAAATGTACACAAATGATTATGTATTACAAAAATTCCTGATTAATAATTTGGTAAGTTGCGTTTCCACGATATATTACATAAGATCAAAATTAGGACATTCGCTATGCACTTACAAAGGGTCTGTGAAAAGTGCTTGTTCCGAAATATTTTAAAAATTGGTTTAAATACTTTTTAAATAGATTACGAAAATGATTTAAATATCCAATGTTAGTCTCATGAAATAATCAAACAGATTCATATGGAGTAAGGTTAGACATTTACGATTAAAAATTAGTAATACAGTGGAACCCCGCCATTCGTCCGCCTCTCTACTCGTACAACTCGTTATTCGTCCAACTTTTTCAAGTAAAATTCAACTCGCCATTCATACGCTTGCTCGCTATTCGGACAGCGTGATCATGTTACTGGCCGCCCCACGCGGTCGCTTCAGCTCAGTCTCGTGCTAGCTTCTGTACGCTACGCATCATCCACTCAAGCTTCGTGAAACTTTGTGCTGTTTTATTGTTATTTTTATTAAAAATAGTGCAGCCATGGGTCCAAAAAAGATTACTGATTCAACTAAGCCTAAAAGGAAAGCAGTGAGAACGACAATTAATTGAAAAAAGAACTCGTTGCAATGTTTGAAAGTGGAACTCGTGTGTCTGACCTGGCAACTCAGTCCGGTATGGCGAAATCAACCATATCGTCTATACAGAAAAAGAAAGACATAATAAGAGAGGCCTGTACATTTATTGTTTTCATAGTTTTTATGTATTTTATGCTTAAAATATTATTACGAAGATTTAAATAAGCAATCATCTGTGGGTCTGGAACGGATTAATTCAATTTACATATCTTATGGGAAAAAATGATTCGCCATTCGTACAAATCGCCATTCGAACTGCCTCCTGGAACGGATTGTGTACGAATAGCGAGGTTCCTCTGTATATATTACTTTTATATTTTTATTATTATTATTATTATTATTATTATTACTTATTTACTTACTTTTTTTGTGTTCTCACATCATTTCTATAAGTCATTTACAAAATAAGTGAACTACATTAGTTTTATTTTTAGCAAATAGTTAAACGCGACGCCTAACTAATGAGGTTGAGGCTACTGCGATCGTAAGCTAAAGAAAGCTAATAATTCAGTAAAACTATATTCTGAATATTTCCAAATTCATGTTTACTTAAAATAATAAAAGCATAATTATCAACGGTTATTTATTTTTTATTTTTTTTTATAGAAAACCATAATTATCAATGGACTATTTTTCCAATAAGAAAGTACGGCTCATCCAATCACTCAGTCTATTTGTATGTTTTTTCTCCCAATAACTTTTGATCCGTTGGATCATCTTGAAACTTGGTATGCATAACTAGGAACCATCTCACTTTTATATTTGAAATCTTTTCCAAAGGGATCATTGTAGACAAATTAACGCGAGAAAGCGACAAAAAGGTCCCATAGAAAAGTATTGGAAATTAAACATTGATTTATATCCTATTAATTCCCCCATTGTCTTAAACATGGAAATTAATCATTAAATGTATGGCTACTCGTCAAAGCCTCCTATTGGAGGCGAAACCGGTTGTGGAATGTAACTTTTTAATTATGTATAAATGTTTTTTAGCTAGTCTTGTGTGTTGGCTGTTCCCAGTTTTTAATCATTGTGTTATTTATTTATTTATTTATTTATTTATTCATTTTAAATTTACATTACAGTCCCAATAGAGGGATAAACATATAAAAAAATCCTTCTGACAGCAGGTTCTAAAAATTGGTTACAATTTGTGATAAACTATATTATTACATTTTAATTAAGAACTTATTGTAATCTAATACATTTATTAGAATAAGTTAAAACTTTTTCAATTACATACTTTTTTTTTTTTTACATTTATTTTACAATTTAATCTTACCATCTATAATGTTATTATATATTAGTATTTTTAATTCTTTATAACTTTTTGTTTTGAGGATATTTTTGGGAATTCGATTAAAAATAATATTAATAATTCTATTTTTGTTTCTAAATCCATAATTGTTTTTTGGAGGGTCAGTATTAAAAATGTTTGTAAAATTCCTTCTAGTATTGTGTAAACTATTATAATTATTTGAATTACTTATGATTTAAAAAAAAAAATATTATTATGTTAAAAATAAATTTTATGTGCACACGTAAATTTCTGTAATTTATGGAAAATCCTTTAGCTACTAACTGCGGGTTTTTCCAAACAGTCGGAATTTAAAAACTAATGAAGTTGAACTAAATAAATTCCGACATGAGATAAAACTATTACTATTTAAAAAAAAACCGCCTTCAGTGTGGCTTGATACGATTAAATATAGTCTAACTTAACCAATTATGGATTTATCTTTCTTTTTTTTTTAATCAAAAAACGGAAAATTTGACTGTTTGTAATCAGTAGATATTAGAATTGGAATTCTTTACACTTTAAAAAAATATATATAGAAAATTTTAAGGAATAACATTTTAAAAAAAAATAGGCTTTGAATATTTTAAAATAAAGTAGAAAATTACAGAGTGAAATGTGACTCTTCATTCCCACCAGTTCTCAACCCTTCACTGGCACAAGTATTGATCTTCTCATCAAAGCAGAAAATAGTTTTTTATTTATTAACATTGATTACTTATTGAAAAAAATAAAGTTCCAATGCGAAAATTAAGATATTTTAATAACGTATTCAACGGTGCATGTTGAATTACTATAATAAAAGAGGAGTATATATTTTAGAAGTTGGATTTTTTTTTGGAAGCTCCACGTGTTAAGTAGTATCATCATTAAGGACGCTGCTGTTGTAATATTTAGTGGGAATTAATGATCAATGTGCATTAGTTCAGTCGATGTCAGTGCCCCTAAGCTGTTTATTGATTACTTCCTTGTTGAGGGTGGGTCATGAAAAGCATTACACGGTAAATCGAATTGCCTCAGTGAGAAATTCACCATTGGAATGGAAATCTCCCACACAGTTCATTAAAACAGAACATGCGAAGGATGAATAATTTAATAAAATTTTTACACTTCAACTCATCTACTTTGATTGAAATATAAATTGTATTTAAATAGTAGAGATTTATTTAAAAAATATAAAACATAAAAAAAATTGAAAAAGTTCCGATGTTCTTGCAGTATTAATGATAATAATATATTTATATATTTTTTTTATTATTATTTCTAAATACAAAAGTTACAGTCCCGTTAGGAATGACAAATACCTATCAACAGATTCTGAATATAGGTCTACTATAATTATGTAATTTGTTTGAATTTGAAATTTAATTTATTTTGAATACAAATATTTTTAAAGCAATGTCAAAAAACAGTAAGAGACTGTTATAAAAACTGATGTAAAAAAAAATCACTATACAGTTTGTAAGTGATTTTTTTGTCAAGTAGACCGCTAAGTGCTAATTTACCAAAATTTTAAATTACGCAGTAACATAATTTAAAAGTAAAAAATCATTTTCTGATTTATTTCTATATACTATTTGTGTATTCTATGTTTAGCTTATTTTTATCGAGCAAAGTAAGAACTAATGACAATAAATATTAAAGACATTGGAAGTGTACAAAATTAAACAAAATAATTCAATAAGGTATAACATACAGAATTTATAATAACAATGAAAACAATTGAACAAAAGAAATTCATTCTAATTGCATATTATCAACCACTTTTTTAATATTGTTTGAATAAAAATACACAAACATTAAAAATATTTTAAAAATATATAATTAAAACATTAAAACACAATTAATTTCGACAATATGTCCAACTGTCGAAATTAATTGTGTTTTTTATGTTTTAATTATATATTTTTAAAATATTTTTAATGTGTGTGTATTTTTATTCAAACAATTTTAACCACACGTAAAAAACTATTTCATTTTTTAATAGTTTCTTCAAACTGGATATGCTTTCATTTATATATATACAGTAAAACCCCGTTATTACGCTCGTCAAGGGACCATGACCTACAAGCGTAATAAGCGGGATAACGCTATAGACGGGAAATGATTTATGAGATGGGGAAACATTTAGACACCATTTTACAGGAAAGATACTGGATTCTGCAATAGATATAGTGCAAATGTGAGCTTATTTTCTATTAAAAAAATCTTTGATTGGGGTTTGCCGTGTGTGTGCGCTACTGTTATGAATTATGACATTTTCAGTGCGGTTCTAGTAACTATTAACATCAAATGATACATCACTAGGAGCAACACTAATATATTTTCGGAGGAGATTTAATAGCGGTGAAATGCCCGCTATTTCACGCGCCTTTTCTTGAATGATTGGGCCACTTAAAGGCACTGATGCATCACGGGACAGATAAATCCATTCAATTAGAATTTCCTCGGCATCTTCATATTTTCCACACTTTATTTTTTTACGTTTGCAACCACCCTTCGCTGCATTGGTAATTCCATTCTTATTTTTTATTATTGTTCTCAGACTGGATGAGGGAATTCCTAGAGATTCTGCGAAATCCTTCTGACTTAGTGTAGAATTCTCGTCGTACTTAAGGAGAATTTCCAATTTTTCACTTATAGAAAGGGATTTCCGCTTCGACATTTTGCACTAACTTACTGTATCACAGACCGTCACTTCAAAGAGTTCAGAGATTCCCTCCTACCAGGGAAAGAAAAGAATCTTTACAGTGTTACATTTCTTTTCGATACAAAATTTCCGATATAAAAAAAGCGCTACAAGCGGGATTTGAAGCGTTATAAGAGGGTAAAGGTATACAGAGTTATATAGAAAATTCCAGGGACCGTATGAAAGGAGCGTAAAGAACGGGATAGTGCTATAAGCGGGAGCGTAATAACGGGGTTTTACTGTATATCTATATCTATACAGTCGGACCTCTATTTAACGAAGCCGCTAAATCCCGAAAAAAAGTTCATTATATGGAAAATTCGTTAAATAGAGATTCACCTTTTAAAATTACCTTAAACTACATAAAACAGATTTAAAATACATAAACAATAAATATTATTAAAAAAAGTAATAATTTTAATGACATAAAGCAAACATTACCACACGCGGACTAAAATTTTACTAATAGTCTGCTAAGTTTGTCTGAGTAATTTTTTTTTTTTTTTTTTTTTTTTTTTTTGGAAAAAGGTGTTTTCGCTCATAGTACGTCTCGCATCTTTGCAATGCACCAAAAACCCTTCAGGCATATTTTCTTCAAATTGTAATCCGCGTCGGATTGTTTCAAATGATTTTAGCATTTCATCATACGAAGGTTTTTTGATTTCTGCATCATGATCATTTCCATTTTCATCATGTTCATCTTCCTTGCAATTCCTTGCTGTATTGTTTTTATTTTTCATTCTGTCCAAAATACCCGATTCAGTTAGTGTTTCCGAGGTCTCAACTTCAAAATCAAGGGAAAGATAATCATCAATCAGCACATAATCGTTAATTTCTTCTTTTTCCCTCAGTTGTATCCACATTTCTTTCATTTTCTCTAAGGGAATATTAATAATAAAAACATTTCAACGAGAAAAAAAAATTGATGCTATGAAAAGGTTCGTTAAATAGAAAATGCACTTCGCTATTTGGAGGTTATTTTACGAAGAAATTGGCAAAATGTTCTTGATTCCAAAGAAAAGTTTGCAAAATAGAGAAATTCGCAAAATAGAGGTTCGTTAAATAGAGGTCCGACTGTATATATTTCTTTTTCATCTAAATTATTGAATATATTTTCAATTATATTTTTCAATATATTCAATGATGTAGATGAAACATTAATTTTTTTTAATCTTTAAAATTTTTGGTAATTTAGTTTTAATTTTAAATTTAAATACGTCTTTATTGCTTCGTTTTTATTTAGTATTTTTTTGCTTTTAGATTTAGATAATTTAGCTATTATATTGGTAATTTTTTTAATCTTTATTTTTGATAGTTTGATAGTTTGATAGTTTGGTTTTAATTTTAATTTAATATATAAAATTAGGTTAATTCAATAAGTAATAAAAAACTCCTAATCTCTTTATTGCTTCATTGATATTTAGATAATTTAGCTATTATATTGGTAATTTTTTTAATCTTTATTTTTGATAGTTTGGTTTTAATTTTAATTTAATATATAAAATTAGGTTAATTCAATAAGTAATAAAAAACTCCTAATCTCTTTATTGCTTCATTGATATTTAGATAATTTAGCTATTATATTGGTAATTTTTTTAATCTTTATTTTTGATAGTTTGGTTTTAATTTTAATTTAATATATAAAATTAGGTTAATTCAATAAGTAATAAAAAACTCCTAATCTCTTTATTGCTTCATTGATATTTAGATAATTTAGCTATTATATTGGTAATTTTTTTAATCTTTATTTTTGATAGTTTGGTTTTAATTTTAATTTAATATATAAAATTAGGTTAATTCAATAAGTAATAAAAAACTCCTAATCTCTTTATTGCTTCGTTGATATTTAGGTAATGTAGTTATTATATTGGTAATTTTTTTTTAAACTTTAGGTATTTTGGTTGTAGTTTTTAATTTTAAAAAGAGCAAAGTCTTGGTATATTGCGTTTTTGTTTTCTAAATCGTTTCTAAAATTTTTCGCTGAAGACGTGGAGGTAATTTGATAATATCTCCATAGAAACAGTGATTTGTTTTTTGGTATTATCGTTTTCAAATCCCAAATCCCTGACAAATCATTGACAACGCAAACATCAAAAACGCACTCAAGAAAACATACCGTGCTCGCGTTCACAACATCCTCAAAACACAACTCAATGCCAGAAATAAATTTAAAGCCATCAATACTTTTGCCATCCCCACACTAACATATTCGTTCGGCATAATTCCATGGACGAACACTGAACTCGAAGCACTACAACGCACAACACGCACTACATTCACGAAATACAATATGCACCACCCAAACTCCGCTACGGAAAGGATGACTCTTCCCCGCAAGGATGGAGGCCGAGGACTTATCAATCTCATCACCCTAACGAAAAACAAGTACACACACTTAGGGAACACTTTCACCAAAGAGCACTACACTCCTCACTCCACTTAGCCATTGCCGAGTGTGACATACACCTCACAGCCCTGGACCTCGCAAATCCTTCTCTAACACTCACCGACATCCACACACAGCAGCTGCGTGAATCATGGGCTCATAAGGAACTCTATGGCAGAACTCAGCCAGTCTCATGTCGACATGGAAGCGTCGAACAGATGTCTGACGAGTGGCGAGCTGTTTGGGAAGACCGAGGGTTCATGATCGCGATTCAGGACCAAGTCATCCCCACACGCAACTACAAGAAACACATTCTACACGACGCAAGCACACATGACGACAGATGCAGGAAATGCCACACTACGCATAAGACGATCGCCCACATAATATCAGGCTGTCCTCTTCTCTCCCAAACAGACTACCTCCACCGACACAATCAGGTAGCATCGATCGTTCATCAACAGCTAGCACACAAACACTCACTTATTCAGAACACGGTCCCATACTACAAGTACATACCACAAAGCGTACTAGATTAGTTTATAGTAACTTTGAGAAGTTTAAGCACATTGTAACAACAATTAATTTTATTAATAGTTCATGTTTTTAAACCATTGCTGCCAAGCTTATTCTTAATTCTGTTTATGACATGCCTCTATTATTGACTTGAAAAAAGGAATATGTAGAGTTCCTGAAAATTTGTCTCCCTTATTAGTATTTTAATAAATATTTTAATACTAATGTAATGTATGGAAGAGTGTGTTTCTATCTAACATCTAATAGATATTTTGGAAAGTTTGTCTGTTTGTTTGTTCTATTTGCGAAAGTACAATAAAAGACTAAGTAAATTATCATGAAACAGTTTTAGGGAAGTTTTATAGTTTTAGTAAGTTTTATAATTTTCTAGCTTGATAAGAAGCATTTATGATCTCGTTTTGTTGTTTGATACTTGAATAACGGTCTAATTTTAATTGCAGAAAATGAAGTATTTTATTGTTTATATAATACCTCGCAAACATACAAGAATAACACCCGGGGTAGCTTCCCCAGTGGAAAGATCGTTTTGTTTTCCATAGATTCAAGATGCGCTGCGGAAGCATTGAATTAACGAGTCTAAAAAAAATCAAATTTATGAGAATATTGAATGTGGAATAAAAAAAGTGAAATTTTCCTGATAACTTAATTTTGCCAAAGCATTGCCTAATTAACTTCTCTAATATGTTATTAAAATATGAAAATATCGAATATAAAATTCCAGGGTAAAGTACAAGTGGTTTTGCACCAACAGACTATTTTGCCGAATAAATCGTTGCACAGAGTACATTATACTCCTGTACAGAAACGAATTGTGATGGAAAGAACGATAAACACTGCGGGTTTCGTATCAATGTTTACCTGTATTGGAAGCTAAAATTCTGGCCATTCAGCCACTTCCAAAAATGGATAAACAACTTTCCATTTGTCTTATATACTGTATGTATAACTATATATACATTATATATTACTATAAATAGAAAGTAAAGATAATTAAGTATATTTTATTACATATTATGTCTTTTCAATTTATTCTGTATCTTATTTAATATTTAAATAATATACAAACAAAAAAAAAACCTTTAAAACTTTACTAAGTAATGAAGCTCTTAATTGTCATTTTTTGCAGATTTTTGTTTATAGTAAAAAAAAAAAAAAAAAATTTTTTTTTGGTTCACTTTTATCAATCAAGCAGATTCAATTTTTTTTTCTTCATTTCCGGATGATTCTAAACGCAATTAAGACGAGCATCTTTTGATGCGGAAATTCCGACTTCCGCTTTTAGTGCTTAATGGATTGCAGTCACGGAATGTAATCATTGTTTCTCCATTTAACAACGAAGAAGT